>UFQX01000383.1:69121-125358 GCA_900497675.1 Arapaima gigas | reverse complement strand
TTTTTTTTTTTTTTTTTTTCCTTTCCCCCCCCCCCCCCCCCCCCACCAGGCAGCAGTTCAACTCTCCCAGGATGCAGCGTACACATAGGGACATGCTATGTGTTTGATTAGCCCTGAACAGACATATCGATTATTGCTGATTCCTGGAAGAAGCAGGGACGAACCAGGTAGCTATCGGAGCCCAAGGCATTTGTCCTCAGATCGGATGCAAAGTTCTGTGCTGGGTAAGTACTAAAGAGTCAGTCATCTCAAGCAAATGGCTTTTTAGGTTTTCTATATAACTGCTGATAACCACCGCAAATAGACTCTGCTGCTCCCACGGTCTGCAACATACTCTAGCTCCACATCCACGTGCCCACCTGTCGCCAGCGCGTACACACTGAACCGCTGAAATAACAACCTCAGCTTCTGCAAGTTATCACCTGTCATGACGGTGTGCCTCCATCACATTGAGCCTCATCCGACGAAAACAAAAACACAGGGCAGCCCACTGTAGCTAAATGTGGCCCTTGGTCCCGCAGCTGTGGAGAGCACGCCTTCTGGAGACATATGTGACGTCCCTGTCTGAGAATGGTGTGATATCAGCTGTAGTAGCATTGCAGCGGAAGTCCTATTTAGAAGTGCGGCGGTAAGGGAGAGAAATGGTTAGCTGTTGGCATGCAGGCATGGTTGGCATGGCGACAGCAGGGGGCTGTCAAGCTAGGAATGACACGGGTGTAAATGCTGCACTGCTGAGTGACAGCAGCAGAGGCTGTTCCAGGGTTTCTGGACCTGTTTGCATCTCAAATGCCCCACCCCAGAACTTGCCTCCAAACTATAGCTCTGTCCATTATGTCCTGGACTGCCCTCCACATCAGCTGGGATGGAGCTCGGCGTCGATCCTCTGGGCACTCAGTGCAGCGGGTGATCAAACGATGCTGATGGTGCTGGTTAATATTGTTTTGACTTTTCCTCGAGGCTCTAGTCCTGGGAGGTCCCCGGTGCTGCTCCATCAACCCCTCCAGAACCCTTTGAAGTCCAACATCTGAAAGAAGCATAATAGAGGGTTGGCGATGCTTGGATGTGTTGTGCATGTCCGGAATGTTTACTGTTGACAGCGTTTAGAGCAACATGCTGCTAATCGAGGTCCGGCCTCAAGAAGCGACAGCCAACGCAAGGAGGAAGCCAAACCATGCCCATCTCTGTTGACTGCCATGTGCGGCTCGTAAAACATCCTGCACTGTGCTCCGTCCACAGAGAAACTGGAATTCCTCAGGCCTGAGCTGTAATTTTCCACGACAATCGAGTTTTGTGGGGGGAGATGGAGCTACACAGCTGTTGTGCACAGAGCAGTTCTCTGGCAATCGGCATTTGACTGTGGTTTTCTGCTGTGAAACCTTGAAGCATGTATGAAAAGGATGCAGATTTATAAAGTAAAGGGCCTGTATTAGCCCACATTTAAGGCGGATGTCCGTCACTGAGCTTGTGCACCTACACACTTGCTCTCCATTCACTTCTAACTTATGTGGATCTCCCATCTCTCCTGTAAAGTGTGGAGGGCTTTCACTTTGTTTTCCCTAAGGGCGTCCTTTATTGGTACTTTCACACACTGTACCAGAAATCTCACATTAAACAGTCTTAAACTTGGAGCAGGTTGTTGCTTTACTTTGGGTTAAGGAGTAAGGGTGCTGTCAGTGTGCACCCTTTCTGTTGATGTGCAAAAGAAAGTACAGACAAAAAGCTGCTGATTCAGTCGGCCAGAAAATTGACAGCTGAGAAATGCAGGGAGTTATTTTTCTGCTCCAGAAATGCTGCTTTGGCGCTCACCCAACTTCTTACTGAAATTTTGTTTCAGAGCTTCCATATTTGGCTGAGCGAGTGGCTGCCACTTTCTGTAAGCCGGTGTTGCCTCACAAGGCATCGTGGGAAGGTTCATCCAGAGGGTGCTGCAAGCATAGCATACAGCCTTGTTGTCCTCAGTGACTCCCGGAAGCATGCCAGTTTATATAGAGGCACTGTACCCCTAGGTGTACCCATAGTGCCAGGTCCCAGCAAGGCAAAGATGCTTTTCCTCACCTGCTTAGGATGTGTGGGTTTCAATATGGAAAGAGCACAGCAGAGAGGGTGGTCAGGTGCTGTTATGTGGACACCCATGGGTTTATTTTTCTTCCTTTCTTCATTGTTTTTGTTTTCCACTCCTCAGTTGCCAGTTGCCTTGTTTGCTTATTGTTGACAAACCATTATCTCTCTTCCTTGTGTCACTTGTGTTGCCAGGGCTCATCTGCCAAGTGTTGCTCTTTAGAACGGTTTCTAACAAAAATGAATTGAATACAGTAGGGGGTTTAAAAATGCTGGCATGACCCAGAACTTATAGGTTTCGGTCCAAGGAGGGATTCTACTGTTGTGTTGAGAAAGTGGACTTAACAGCCCTGTCTCCCAAAAGACGACTTGCCAAGTTTGGATATACTTTCACCAAGAAGTTTAATTGTGGGTAACTTTGTGTTCATGACTGTTCTGTCTTTTAAAAAATAGCCTTAATTTCCCTCTCTTTTACTGTGACCAAAACTATCTCGTAACTGAGCGCAGACATCCATTCTGCAGGGACTTCAGTTACTCTGGAAGTCTTAATTACATGTCGGCGGCCCACAGTGAATTAACTCCGGAAACGTATGGAAGGTTATTTGTAGACCCCCATTGCAAGAAAGTGTGTGTGTGACTGAAATGTGATTGATTCCACAAAACTAAGCAGTTCTGTTCACTTTTTTATAGCACTGTTCTCAGCAAGGTGACACAGTGCTGAACAAAAGTCCAAAGGATAAGCATCAGGAAAGAGAACAACACAATAAAGGTTATCCATTGTCAGATGACTTACTGTTTAGAAAAGCCAGCTGGCAGCTGAGGAGAGGAAAACAAACAAAAAAAAAATCTCTCAGCAATGGTACTGAAATTTGTATTAGTTTTTCCTTTTTTCCAAATTAATTGTTACACACCAGAAAGGAGGACATAAATGGACAAATAAATAAATGGCCTTTACTAGGCTTTACTAGAATTGAACAGCACAGTATTGCGTTGGTCTGATCTCTGAAACGAGCTTGTAAAAGTGTTAGTGTTGCAGAAGTTGAACATTTTCCATGATTGACTGGCATCCTGTCCAGGTGGGCCCTGCTTAGCCATCTATCCTTTGTATCCAGGATAGACTTTGGTCCTCTGAAACCCTTACTTGGGGGGGGGGGGGAGTACTTAATGATAGAGAGTGACTGTTATGCTTTTGATATATCTATTTTGAGGGTGGGGGCCGCAGATGGCATATTGTTTAGAGCTGCTAACTTGCACTTGGAAGGACCAGACTGAGATGCCACTTCCTGCTGTAGTACCGTTGATCAATGTACTCGCCCTGAACTGCTGCAGCAAAAATTAACCGGCTGTATAAATGGGTAAATCAGTGAAAGTCACTTTGGAGAAAAGTGTCAGATAAACTACACTTACATTTATTAATTTTCATTGGAAAGACAGTTTGAACTTTTTAAAAACTTCACAGGAAGTGAAGGATAGTGGTGCTCAGTGTTTCTGTAGGGTGTTTGAGAGTGCTGTGACTGGATGATGGGATTGTAATGGAATACTATGGTTATCAGCTGGACAGTCATGAGCTGGGCACTCAACATCAGCCCCTTGGACCACAGTTAGTCTATGCAGCTGCATCTGAACTGATTCATGGAAACTCAGGGTCATCATGTAAACCAGAGGGTGTCCCTTCACCATGGGGCACTGAGCCTGTGAAACTGTATTATCCACCCACTGCAACTACCCACAGTTCTCACGCCAGCTGAGTGCACAGAGGGTGGGCTGGGCTTCACTGTTCGCATGCCGTTCTGGGAACGCTTACATCCACATTATGTACACAGGAAGAAAAATGACCACATCCTGACTGAGTGTTGGTTGTCTGCGCGTTGCTCCCTCATCAGGGTGAACAGGAAGCACCAGGGCCATCCGTCCCCAGTCTTCCAGCCTTCACTGAGGGATGACTAATACTCTCACCCTGTGGGTCCACCCTCATCACAGCAAGGACTGTCAGACACTGATTTATTGATTCTGCTGGTGACACTCAGGTGTGTCCTGATCGAGCCCTTTTGTACAACCTGTAATTTAAGGACCCAGACTGAGGTGGAGACGGTCCTGGACTAAAATGTCCCATTGTTTATTTTACTTTCACCCAGAGGACCCCTCTTGAGAGCCAACCGGGTTTGGTTTCTTCCTCCTCCAGCCTCAAAGACGAGCGAGTCAACATCCTGGATTTCTGAGAACTGGCCCCTCGGGAGTTCAGCTTCATTTATGGCCTGGCATGAGGAGATTGCTCCTGCAGCCCCTAAGTGGCTTCATTATTATTACTTTTTTATTCTTCCGACATTAAGGTTGCAGCCCGCTGTCTCCTCATTGCTGCTGGGCTCACGCCTTTGATTCCCAGTACATTGCATTTTCACAATGTAATAATATCAGCTGGATCAGGATGGACCAGAGAGGCTGAGTGTGAGCTGCTTTGGCACCTAAGGTTGTGTGTGTTATCTTTAAGGGTGTCAAGGGCAGGGTGCCCCCCCCACACCCCCTTCACTATCCCCTCATATACCTCTTTCAAACTGTAACCCACCATCATCAATTCCCACACAGCACAAAATGGACCGGTCTGCTCTGCTTGCTGTTTACTAGGCCATCCCGTATGGCCAGACCCTGATACCCTGGTACAGATTGCTGCACGTGGCTAATGACACTTAGCCACAGGTGGTGTAGTTAGTGTTGGGACTTCAGGACCCACCTCCTGGTGTTCCAGGGACTGTAATCCTACTTAAAATACTTGCCCTGATATGAAAACTAAAAGTTTCCCTGCTGTATAAATGGGTATATTAACGTAAGTAGCTTAACTCTGTAAGTCACTTTGAGGAAAAAGTATCAGCTGAATGAATTAATCATGATTGTATTAATGATTGTACTGTGTTAATGCAGTGCAGGTGAGGCACTTTACTGCAATGTACTGAGCCCTTCACTGCCAGGGTGGCAGGTTCCTGTACTGGACCTCAGACCAGGAGAGGTACTTGGTGGAAATGTACCTACCTGTATATTATTTATTATTATTATTATTATTATTATTATTATTATTATTATTAATAATAATAATAATAATAATAATAATAATAATAACAACTTGAAGACTTAGATTGTTTTTTAAAGACCTCTCTTCTGATCAGTGATTCTGAGTGCTGTAAAAAGTCAGCCATGACAGATATACTTTTTTAAAACTATTAGAATAAACAACCTAACAGCTGAGGAGACGAAAACAAAAGAAACTCCTGACTAAAGGAGGAGAGAGAAATTAATGTCTAGGTGTCCATGTGCAAGTGGCTGTCTGCCCTACCCAGGTTCTGAATGGCTAATGGCCATTGTTTTCTTCATGCAGGTATCTTACAGGCAAATGGCAACATGATCGACACATCTCCAGATATGGCTTCCCTGTGCTGTCTGTGCTGGTGTTTCAGCCCCCAGAGCAGTGCTGATTTTCAGAGAGCGCTGGGTGGAGGGTGTCTTCGCTTTCACCCACCTCCAGGTCTTTGAGCTGATGATCAAAGCCTTGCTGAGTTAGAACATCTCAGCACCTTACCGGTGGTTTCTGCCACCGTACGTCTTTTCCCCCGATGGTTGGTTGGGGAGCATTCACTTTTTTGTTTTTTTTAGTAGAACATAGCACCACCAGGAAAGGTTTGCGTGGAACACATTTTAGTGTTCCACCAATTAGTGTCTCTAGAGATGACTGACAAGTGCCTGGAACAGTGGCTATGGTACCGGAGAGAAAATGTGCTTGTGCACACAGGACACGCTGTTTTTCACTCTCACATGCACTCGCAGTCAATAACCGCTTGTCCAGTGCAGGGTTATAGTGGTTTAGAGCCTATCCCCTCCCTCACACACACGCACACTAATTCTTCCCTCATTGTTAATGAGAGCCTTCTTTATCAATGTTATTCCAGCATGGATGAAGCCATGGTGGTGGAGGTGTTACTTGAGATATTGTGATATGTTGTGGTGACGATGCAACGGTGTGCAACAAGCCCAATCCAAACTTTGAATTTAATTTGATAGCGAGGGCCATGGGGTGTTATCTATTCATGATGTCACTTCTCTGTATCAGTCTTCTGTTCCTCACAATCTTCCATTGCATTATGCATCCTTCTGGCTTTGAATTATACTGCTCCTGTCCTCACTGCAGGTCTCTGTGCTTGACTTTCTCAGGATCCTTAGTCAATTCCAAGGCATTTGAGGAAGGTCTTGAGCATATCCTTAGAATGTAGTTTTTGTTTTTCTTGAGTGCAAGCTTCTTCAGCAGTATCTTTAGTCATCAGTCCACCTGGGACACCTGTCTTTGGACTGTGGGATGACATAAGGACCTCTGCTGTAAATCCACTTGCAAATGCAGGGGACATGCAAACTCACACAGACTGAGTTTGATTTGAACCCACATCCAAGCCCCCACAGTCTGGGAGCTGTGAGGCACTAGTGCCATCTGCTTTACGACTATGCAGTGAGACAGAATTCTGCGAAATGGGTGCAGTGGTGGTTCTTGAAAGCAGCCGTTTTAGTGGCTGATGTTTCCTGTTGTTTGCTGCCACCCCCAACTTCCCCACCCCTTCGGTCTGCACTCTTCCCATCACCATTGACAACGGGTTCCAGCTGGTCAGCTGGAGACCTTGGGAGGAATCACTTCCTCTGCACCTCGCTGTGGGTGGAGTAGCCAGGTTCTAAGGCACCAACCCTCCCAACACACACACACACACACACACACACACATGCACACACAAACACTCTTCCTGACATTTCCTGCTCACCCCACTACCACAGAGCCTAATAAATATTAGTGTTGGAATTGGCTGAAGAGGCTGCTGGAGTTCAGCACCCCAGCACTCTTAAAAAGGGAAAATACAAGCACAGTGTGTAAACACAGTGTCAGCCAGCCGTGGCTGTGGGCCTTATATAGCACTGTGTGTGAAGCATCTGGCTTTGGGGCATCCTGCCTGGAGGAGGAGACAAATTGGGGTCACAGCAGCGGTTAACCCCATGCTGCTGGTGAATCGCAAGCTTTTTGTATGCTCTGAGATCCCAGCCTGTCCTTCGACCGCATCTTCTTTTCCGGCAAGCATTAATGTGACTCGTATCCATTACTTGCAAATCGGTCCAATTCCGAGGAGGGGATGCCTCGGTTCCCAAACCCTTTTGCTGGCCACCCTAAACATTTCCTGCATGCAATGTTAATGACCAGTCATTTTCATGCGTTTATTCATATAGTTTCTATTGAATTAGTTTTGAAATGGATGAAATGAAAGACAGATTATCATGAGAATGAGAGTTTATTAAGCAGAAATGTCAGTGGCTCCTCTGGTCCTGCATCATTTTGCAGGCAAGCTGAAATGACAGCACCCTCTATAATTTGGCACTCAGATGAGAGCTGCTTAGCAGACTCGTTGCTGGTCTGCTGGATGCATGACTTTTGGACGTGACCAGAATCCAACAATTATATTAAGCATGTATGGGTATTGTATCATCTGCAACTAGTTGTTCTACCTTTAGTATTTAAAGAATCTTAACATTCCAACCAAGAATTTTACTTAGCTTTTTTTAAACCATATTTTTAAAAAGTTTAATTCTAGAAGGTACAGAAGGTGATTTAACATTTTGGGCTTCATTTTTTAATTCAGGTGTAATTTAGCACAAATCACAGTTTAATTCTGCAGCGGTAAATGTACAGTAATCCAAACCTAATTCATCCAGAAAACACGTTGGATACCAAGTGCCTGTTTTCCATTATTTTAAGCGGAAATTGTGCTCCCACCCCATCCAAAAACACTCATATAACTATAAACCCATGATTTTAGCATAATAAACACTGTAAACACCAGTTGCCTAAATTGGAAACGATGTATCTATTAATTTATATGTTTATAATTTACGTATTTAATACAACGACTGGCATTTAAATAAATATGTATGGGGTGTGACTGGCATTTAAATAAATAAGTTTGTTTTAAAAATTAAATGCACAGTGCAAACACGTTCAAAGTGAAACTCGCAGAAACAGCTGATGAGATGTAAGCGTTTGGCATTGGATAAATTTGTAAGAGTGCACATTAGTTTATTACAATACATAGATTTGTTTAAAATATACTGTAGGCTACTATACAGTATTTGTTTTAATTTTTATTCATGCATGGTTTTTTAATTAATTTTTCAAGAGCCATTATAGAGAAAATTCAGATGAAGAGTCTGGATACCAAGGGGTTGCTGTATATCTAAACCCTTGATTTATTCATATTTATTGATATTATATCTAGCTGTGATTTAACTTACTTTTATACACCTGATTTTTACTGTGTCAGTTCTGTATAAGTACCTTTTGAGTGGGGATTAATCTTGGGTCTGAGTCCAAAGTGACTGCACTAACTACTATGCCCCCTGCAGACTTTGTGGGTGTTTTTTGTCATCTAGGTCTGGTGCCACTTGCTGTCCTTTTACTGTTCTTAATCTTTGTTTAGCTGGTTCTACGTCATACACTACCAGCGAACAGTTGAAGGGAACAGGGAACAGTTGAAGTGTTTATTTCCTGCTTTATGAAGACTTTTTTTTTTGACCGCCTGTGTCATTAGTGGACTTGGACCTCCTCTGTGTGTCTCAAGTGAGTCCAGACCCTGAGGCGGGACCAGTTTCATCTACCGTGCCAACGGGAAGATGTCAACCCCACTGGCTTCTCTAGACAAACGCTGGTCACTGTGGGAGGTGAGTGGGGCAGCCTGATGGGACCTAGAACGACATGACCAGTCTAGCATGACCTCAGCATGCTGACATTTCCCCTGTGAGGGGTGGTGTCCTCTAATAGCTGCTCCCCCCTTACAGTGCTGTGCAAGTTCCACTTGATGTGGGGTCTGGATGCCTTTGCTAAACCAGGGTTTGGGCTGGGCTGCCCTGGGCTGGGGTGGGGTCTACAGGGATGGGGGTGAAGAGGAGGAAATTGCTGAGAATGAGATGTGGGAACTTGCTTTGCCATAGAAACCAAAGTGGGGGGGGGGGGAATAAGCAAACAAAATCCCAAACGGCAACTTCAAATTCCTCCCTCCTGCTCTCGATGTAGCCAGTACACCACAGTGGAAGCACTTTGTCCTCACGCTAAATGAATTTATTGGGTGTTTTATCACAGAACATAAATAGCCTCGCGCTCTGGAAAGTGAATTTTGGGTACCTCTATTTTTCCTGACACTTTTCTCCAAAACAACTTATTGTATTAAGGTACTTACCCTAGTGTCCTCATTTGTACTGTATCAGTTCAGGCATGGTTCAGTCTCCTCAGGGAACATCTACTCTCCAGCAATGATGGACTGAGCCTTGGAAGGGTAGCAGATGACATGTTTGGGCTAAGTGCCTCTGGACTCTGACTGTAATACCCTTGACTAAGGTAGTTACCCTAATTCATACAGTAAAGTTGACCCAGCTGTATTCAGTGTAAGTTGTGGAACATTGTGAGTCACTTTGGAGAAAAGCATCACATAAACGAATAAATCTAAAGTAATGGGGGGCTGTGGCTCAGAGTAGAACTTGTTGGAGATTTTGTTGAGGTTTAGATGGCTCAAATTTTAAGTTGTGACAACCAACTTTTTTCCTCGGTAAGGTCCTAGTTATTAGAATCTGAGAAGAACATTGTGGGTTAGGGTGTCATTGAGGGTTCAGACAACTCACCCTGAAGGTGTCAAACATAAATGTTAGAATGTAGGTAATCGGCAAAAACCAGTAAACTCGCAGCATATGAACTGGACATGGAGACTGCAGAAGCTCACTGTGGGAAAACTGGGTCTGAGGTGGGAGCTGGATTGTGGGGTGCTGAGCTAATAGGCCTTGCCCCCCAATCACTTGTGTGACACAGAAGTAAACAACACACCAGTCGTCCTCTGCCTGGATGTGGACAAGGGGAGGTCTGTGAAAAGCAGCTGTTGTTTTTCCTATCAGAGACCAAGCGCAGGATGAAGCCTTGCCATGTGTGTGTGAGTGACTGTGGATGGAGAGAGAGTTGAGGGGCACATGTTGTGAGCTCTCAAGTGTCATCATCAAAAGGGCCTGCTTTTGGGTTTTGAAATGTTAGCCTTTGCCCCATTGTTTCATTGCACGGCACTCCCACATCCTCAGTGCCTGCACACGTTTGGCTCTGGACCTGGCCCTCCACAGTGTGCTGAGGATGTACCGTGGGACAACCTGAGCCTTCAACCAGAACTTGCTTTTACAGCCAAAACCGGCACAAACATTCGCTTCTTACCTTGTATTTGTTAAAGCTTTTTTGTTTCACAAAAAGCATAATCAGTTAAAGTAATCAACTCCAAAAGAATCCATTCTTTCATTAAAATTGACAAATATACAAAAACCAAATAGTACAAGACATCATTTAGGCAATTATCACATAAAATCCCTCTAAACACAAAAACATATTCTGGAAGTGCTGTTACATATTTTCAATCGTTAAGTCACATTAAGATCTAGTTAAAATCAACAAAAAGTTTATCATTTTCCCTCATACCCAATTGCCAGGTTCTGCTAGCCTTATTTTTTTTAATTATATGAAAGCTATATAGACAGTATATGACTTCATGTATCAGTAGTGTGAGAACATGTTCAGGGGGAGAACTATCTGAACTATGATGGTCCTCATTACAGTTCCCTATGGGCGGGATTTTGACATGTACTGTGGGCTGATTGGTCCTCTGCCACAGGTGTGCATTTGTTGGAAAGGATGAAACCTTTTAGATATCAAGCAGTGAGAATCTCTGTCTTCCTTCCTTTTACTGATGAAGAAAATAAATCTTTCTTTAATCCAATGCTAGACCCTGCAGGGGGGGTCATAAGCTGTCCAATTATTTTTTTAAATTAGTTGTTGCATGAAGTTTTGAAAAGAATAAAATTCATGCAATTGTGGTGGGTCTGGGAGGATCTTGTCCTGGATGATACAGACAACACCAACACTTTTTCTGTAATGCTCTGCAGGACTATAAAAAGGTCATTTGTTAATACAGCCACAGCAACTATGTTTATGCTTCACACATGAAGGCACCGTGCAAAGACGGGAGAAGAGCTCATACAGATGGAAGCTTTTGGAAGAAGGGACACTGTTTGCCCCAGTCAAGACGTGTGAAGAAATTCCTCTCGCCTTTTTTGGTTCGTTTCCACTGACTCCCCATTTTGTTGGGAATCAATGGCTCACCAGTAGGAGGAGTTCTGAAATGTTCTTCTAAATGAACATCTCTTTCCAAAGCTTGGTTTCTTGGTGGTGTTGTTTGGGCTTTTTGAGTCATCTGCGACTTCCTGACATTACCCAGGGTTTGTAACAGATCTGGCTACTTCTGCCTCGTTCACCATAAGGTCCATCTCATCGCTCTCTTGCTGCTGGCTGCAAAGCAGGCCGTGGACACAGCTGTTTAAACGGAACCCCCCGGGAATGCCCTTTGAAGTAGGGAAGGGGAGCGTAGGATTGCGCGCCTCTGTCCGAAGGTCATCAGGTTTAGCCTCGTTCCCTGTGGCAGTAGCAGATTGGTCTGAGCTATTGCCAAGAGTATCCTGACCTCTGTGCCCAATTCCATTTCCACTTCTCCTCTGCATGATGGATCCATCATCTCTCCACCTCATGCTTTCATTTCCAAGCAGATGCTTTTTCCCCAGAGTGACAGACGAGCCTTAGAGATTAAGCCATTTAGTGGGGTGTTATTTGGGAGCAAGTCACCATCCTAAATCTCCCCTTAAAATGTAAGGAGTCTGGATCATCCTGCTTTTGTTTTTTTACACTGCTTGGTTTGCTATATCAGGACCAGCAGGTGACATATTGGTTAGAGTTAGTTGCCTTGCAATCACAAACTCTGGTTCAGATCCCTGTTCTGCTGTAGTACCATTGATTGAAGTAGTTTGCCTGAAGTGATTCAGTAAAAATTACCCTGCTGTATAAAAGTGCAAATCAGCATAAGGAGCTTAGGGCACGAACCTGACGTTTTAAGTCACCTTGGACAAAAATAAGCAAATTAAGAAGAGTGTAAATGAATGTTGTTTTGCCCATTTCAGGTGAAATGCTTCGGTTCAAGTCCAGTAATTTCTAATGCCTTTTGCTTTTCAGCGTTCAATGCACTTTGTGTCTGTGTCCTTTCCCTTTGCCCAGTGTCATACACTCCAGATGGCAGGCAGACCCCCTCGGAGGTCGCTTCCTCTCCCAGCGTCCCACTGCAAATTCAGCACAACCCCCCAGAGGCTGTGGCTCACGCTCACATTTATGATCATCTATCTGGGTGGTGGTGGGCATTAAGCGGCCCAATGGAGATTTTTCTGCTGGGAGCCTCTTCCTGGAGGGCACCACCTACCCTTCTGTCTGCACTGGTAGCTAATGCAGAGATATTGAGCAGCATCGTCACAAGTGATTAAAGAGAACATCAGTCTTGGCGTCTTCCCGGTCCGCGTTTATTCCCTCTCACGCCCACAGTATGCTATGATTGATGCCTTAAATGGATAAGATGATGCGCCGCGCAGAGTCGGCTCAGATACAGTCGGGCATATTCATCATTTTGTCAATTTCCATTGCCAACTTACTCCGGACAGATATCATTGCGATGGTTTCCAGGAGCCTCAAAAATGAGAGCGATGCTCGTCTAACTGGACCGTGTTCCCGGGCTAACAGCAGCAGTCATGGCTTTGGAATTTTATGGGTGTGGGGGGCTGCAGGGGGTAGTTTCCATCTTTCTAAAAACCCACAGTGCTGGAATGTGGAATGTGTGTTCTGAAGGCCGTGTCCCAATGTATGTGCAAAGTTGCTCGTTGGCGGAAGTGTGGAAGGCTTCACTCAAGCATTGAGTATATCATTATAAACAGTGATGATTTCAGGAGAAGTCTTGCCGGCCTTTGCTGCGCACTCTGGGTGGCTTGATTTTCTTCTGGCACATTGGACACAGTCTTCTAGAAGACTTCGGTGTATCGGGTCCAAATCTCCTAATGTGGAGAAGATGCTGCAGTAAAAGCACTTTGTGTACAGAAAAAGGCAGTTTATTGGTTTTTTTTGGCTTAGCAGAATCTAGTTCTTGTGATAATTAATAATAATTCTTTGGATATAGTTTGCTGAAGGCTGAATTCAAAGACGAGGCATTTATATTGGGATAAGGTGATGTTCTGGTTCTTGAGATGTGTTGGTGATCTTCAGGAGTTTGAGATGCATTCATATTCCTATTACACATTTGCCAGCCACTGTTTCCACAAGGCAGCCATAATGCAGCTGGGTGCTGTGACATGGGGCTGTTTGACAGGTAGTTACTGCTGCCTTGATGTGAACTTTAATCACTTTTGGTATATTTGTCCTTTTTTTGTTTTGGGTAGACTTCTTCCCCAAATGTAGAGTAACGTTGGTGTTAATGTTATTATAAAAAAAAAAATAAATGAATGTACAATGCGAGTCCCTCGAATGTAAAAGTTGCTCGCCTTTCCGCCTCCTGACCTCCAGGGCTCTTCTGCACAACATACAACCAGTTCTGTTGGTGGTATCCTAGCAACCAAAGACAGCATCTCAAATGCACCACACTGTTTCTCTTTCAAGGGCGGATTTGATTGTGTTTCAAGGATCTTTTTTGAGCGACAGCAGACTTGTCCCTGCTGGAACTTTCTGTCAGCCTCTCTGCCAGCTCCTTGAGTTGGCATTTCTAGCAGCTCGTGCCAGTATTGTTCTCCATATTTGGCCGTACACATAACTATTAAACTAATCTGAGACATGTCTAGTGACCGGAGGGTTCTAAAGTATACTAATTTCCTTGTATCCCCAAGGAAAGCAGTTATCCTGAATTGTTGCGTTGGACACAAAGCTGTGGGTCGAGATCAACTCTATGCCGTGTGACTCACTTTGGGCACGTGTAATGCAGTTTAACAGGTTGAGCTTCTGAGTACCAAAAGAAATTACACCTAGTTTATACTGCATTTAATTACAATGTTGAAGACTCCACCAACACCTCCATGCTGTTGGACGTTCCCAGGTTTTATTTATAATGCAGTATTTATATGTTAGTGAGTTGTATGGTTTTGTTCCATCATCAGATGCATGCTCTGAGAATGTTTAGTTTGCTGAACTTCAGCCATGCTCCCCTTAGGAGTTGTTTACATGTGAATATAATTTTATTAATAAGAAGTAAATGTAACACATTCTTCGTTTTATCATATGCAACATTACAGTAGTTATTAGTGTGTTGTGCTGTCTTTGAATCCCTGCTACTGTTTTAAGTGTCCTTGCTCAAGGTACTTACCTGTTAGTCACCACAGTAAAATGTACAGCTGTTTACATGGTAGATTACTATAAGCAGCTTGGTGTACAAACCAAACATTCAAAGTAGTCTAGGAGAAAAGCGTCAGTTATAGTTAACTGCTGGCTGTGATTTACTATAAAAGGTTAATTTATGAGTCATGTTAAATCCGCTTAAAAGTTGTTCAAGCTGCATAATTTATAAGCCTCTTGCTGTTTACATTATGTCTTGTGTATCTGTTCTGTCTGTGAAATCTATTCCCATGGAATTGCACTTGATATGAATAGCAGGCTAACGTGGGAAATTTGCATATTGCCTGCAGAACAGAAACTCACAAATGGTCGATTTCACACCCTGAAGATGAGTCTGTAAAATGGGAGCGATACTGAAATGTTTGGACTGAACGTCATTAGAGGAGGAAGCAGGAGGGACTTTCCCAGGCGCCGAATCCCAGGTATCGGTCACCCTTTGTCTGGGGAAAAATAGGGTACATCACCTCAGCTCCACACTAGGTTCAAATGTAGTGATGAATCGAGGAAGAAGGGAGCCACCAATGTGCTCCTTTGTATCTCCAGCATCGATTGCAAGTATGGCATCTGGCAGCAGGAGGTGGCGGTTCCCACGTATGACAGTTCAGACAGCTTATCATCTCTTTCCTCAAAGTGAGCGGCACATTTTGCTCCTTCGTCCCCTCCCAACTCTCTTTACATGCTAATAAATGAGGCGCTGCGAAGCCCCGCAGTCCTCCCTCCTCGAACCGGAGCGCCAGCGGTGAACACGTGAGCCTGAGAAAAGCCAGGGATCCCGTTGTGTTGGGGGAGGAAAGGCGCTAGTTATATAACCTCACATGTTGACTCGATGGCGGCACAGTGAAGTGCTGCACACTAAGTGCTCCGTATCCCAGTCCCCGCAGTCCTGGGTTTGCCACTTACCACCTTCTCTTCAAGCTGGCATTTCAGACTGGGATGGAAATGTGGGACCCAACGTCATCAATGCTACCGGTCTCCAATCCCGTTAACATCACTGTCGGCTCCAGTGCAGATTAGTTTGTTTTGTTTAATTTCCATTTTCACCCCACTGCTATGCATGTCATGCATGTAACTGCGCAGAGTGACCAATGTGATGCACAGACAACACGTGTAAAGTGCTAAAGTCAGCATCACAGCACATGGGGAAGGTCCAGCCTGAGTGGTTATTTAATGGATGTCAGGGTCACAGGAAGACTGTTTTCCCTGTCTGCCCCCATGCTGACTTCCTGTCTCCACGAGTAGTCTAGCTGCTCTTCAGGGATGCACATATTCAGTGCGCTTCTGTCCCCCACACCTGAATACAGTTCCTGGGTGGATGAATTTCCCTCGCATGGAGCCCTGGCTTACCTGGGGCAGCAGGTGGTGTAGTGGTTAGAGCAGTTACCTGGGAATTCAGACACTGCTTCAAATCCCACCTCCTGCTGTAGTACCCTTGATCGCAGCACTTACCTTGAATTATCCAGCTCTTTAACTTAGCTTTATGCTGTAAGTTGCTTTGGAGAATAGCACCTGTAAAATAAATAAATGTATAGCAGTGGGTAGAAATGTCGAGGTTAAATGGGTTTGATTGTGTTTGCAGCTGTTTTGAATGAAAAAGATTCTGCAGCGTAATGGAGAACTATAATGAGGTACCAGGAAGTTATTGATGTTGGTAATCCACTTCTGTGGTGAACATCCAAGGTCAGCAGATGGTAGGTTAGAGAAACAGAAGCTCATCCCTCGGCCTTCATTATTGATGAGGATGGTCAGTTGGGTTCAGAGCTAATGGCCAATCAGCAATCGATCAGTATTCTGACTCGCTTTGCTTTATTTCCTTTGTATGCAGAAAGTGTAGGGCAACAAGGTCTGTGGGGGGTTGTTAGGGTGAGCATCCTCTTTTACACTTTATGCAGCAGATGACGTCCCCCCTCTTCCCCTTTCAGGACTTTTATTTATCTGGGGTTGAAAAGCAGAACACCAAACAGAAACCCCTCCCTCCGTGTTTATCAAGGTTTATTAGTGTTTATGCATTTAAACTGATTGTCATGTATTGTTCTCTAAATATTTTGTGTTGTGGTGAACAGATATATGATTCATAACAGCAGCTCTTCTCTTAGTGTTGTGGTGGAGTGGAAGTGGAGTCCAAGTGAAACTGGACCAGTCCACTGTGTCCACACCGGGGAGAACCAAGCGTGAAAGCTGACTGCTTCAAACTGTATGGCATGTTAGTGTGTTGGCGCCGGAGTTGCAGTCTGTGGTAGCGGAAAGCGATAAAAGCTCACGGTTCGGCTACTTCCCGTCAGTCATTGTGCTGCAGTGCGAGCAATGGCACAGACCGCTCCCAGGGGACAAAGGGAGCCAGCCGTTAATCGGACCGTGGAGGACTCCTTCCAGTGGACTTGATTCTGCCTCAGATTAACAGGCCCGTAATTTTTCCCAGCCTGCATTGTGGTGTTTACTTTAAGAAGATAACCAGAAGCTGCAATCTTAAGCAGCTGTTGTTAAAAATTGGCGGCAGTTTGTCCACTGTTACCATACAGGTAACACCAGGTCTGGAGTGTGTAGTTTTTTTTTTTTTTTTTTAAATTAAATACAGGTCGTCCATGTGGGGCCATACCTCAAGTGACTGGGCACTCGACTGACTAGTCAAGTTTATCACACTATCATTTTATCTTTGTATTTCCCAGATTTTTCAAAATACCATCTGAAAAGATGGTATGGTAGTTTGTTAATTGGCAAAATAAAAGCCAGGTTGTTAAAAGATCACTTGTTAATGTCAAAAGTGATTTTCAAGCACATCTCTCTCTCTCTCTCTCTCTCTCTCTCTCTCTCTCTCTCTCTCTCTCTCTCTCGATTTCACTGAGTTTTCCACTGTGGGTGGTAAGTTTCCCCAGACTTGGGCCTCTGGGAGTTTGAGGATACAGCACAGTATTTTTGTTGTTGCTAGGATGGTGCTCCTCTGGACTGAGACAAATGTTGTCATTCCCAGGATCTGATGGAGCCATTCCTTCAGCTTAGAGGTCATGGCCCCAAGTGCTCTTGTCACCAATGGGACGTCCTTGGTTTTCACCTTCTACATTCTCTTCAGCTGCTCTCTCAATCTCTGGCATTTCTTCAACTTGTCACATTACTTCTTCCTGATGTTTCTGTCCTTCAGAATTTCAATATCTATCAGCACTGCTGTTTTTCTCCTCGTCATCTATTGCCGCTATTTCTAGTACACACACAAAGCGCGTGCATGCATGTGGGTATGAAATATTGGAATGATGTGCACTGCAAGGATGAACTGCATAATTATTTCAATTAACAAGTACATAATTATTCAAGTAAATAATTATATCAAGTTTATCTCCCACACTAGAATAACTGGGCTGTTGCTACGTTTGTTTTTATGCAGATTTTTTTGGGGTGTCCATTAAACAAAAATTTCTCCCGCAGTTGATACCAATGCTGATCCTCATTTGATTGTGTTCAAGGAGTTTTTCTATGTTTGACATTAAAACCTCACCATGAAATGAAATAGATGGCCCACAGTACAACAGCACCTCCCCACAGAATCAGACTAGAAGTTCACCAGTTATCACTCTGACACTGTTGAGTTCAGCAGAAATACAACACCAGTTGGAGATTTGTGACAGTCTTGGCACATGCTGCATCTGATGGTGACATTGGGCATATGGAGATGTGTAGTACCAGGAAGAAGTGTGACCTCACACTGTATGCTGATAGGATGGGTGGGTGAATAAATACTTTATTAATCTTTATTAAACTGCAGATATGAGAATGCATGTGAGCCTCTGCACCATTTGAGGACATGGAAGGTGGAGATGTGGACGTGGGTTGTTGGATAATGCCATCTTAATGCTTATGGTCACTTTGCTGTTTCCCGGTCGCACGGCTTCGGTAGTAACGCCCAGGTGCATTTGGCTTTGTGTGCTGGTCTTCCCTGTTCTGCAGCTGGAAACTTTGAGAACGTCTGTCCCAGGATATGAGCAGGGAGGAAGTTCCACTGCTGTTCACAGTTTGACCAGTCATTCCCTTCTCAGCAGTCAGAGTGAATTGCCTTCCCTTTAATGACCTGCTTTTATGTCATGGTTGCTTGTAAATCCTTATAATTATATAATCACAGTTGTAAAGTGTGACCCAGTACACAATACAGCTCACTTCTCCAACTAATGGAGCCATCAGTCAGCAGACTGTTGAATGTACACTTTGCAGTATATTTCTGGAGATCTTCTACAGCCCTTCACTGGGCTATACCTCCTGACTCACAAGGCTACTCCCTGTTTTTGGGCTATACCTGCTGATTCTTCCTGAGCCTCTCCCTCTTGCACACCCTCTGATTTTCAATGGGACAGCATCTTTTCACTGGGGGGCTTTGGATCTGCTTGCTTGGGTACATCAGCTGCCAAACTATTGTGACGTCAGAAGGTCAACCAACTGCTGTGAATCAGAATGGGAGACTCTACTGTGGGGTGTTGAGAGAAGAGGCAGCAACTGGATCCCCGTGAGCAATTGATGGGAGACAACTGGATATTCATTAATGCAGTTGAGGAGGGTGTTTGGAAGGGGGATCTGGGTGCCATTGGCAGGCTGGTAGTACCTTTGCTGCTGTGGCATCATTACTTCAGGGTTTTGCTAAGGACCACGGTAGAACTGACTGCAGCCCAAAGACATCTGAGCATATGACCATAGTTAACTGTACTTGGCTCAAGTGCTCCCCCTGAAGCTGACTCGTGGTTGCGGTTCTGCTGGTCTTGCCTTGACATGTCTCTCCTTTGCGTGAGGTTGTCCAGGTGGGCAGAGTTACTACATAATAACTCCAATTGCCACTCAGCACCCTGTTTTAGAGGCAAATAAATGCAGGATCGCGTAGAGATGTAGCACTTCACAGTTTCCATCTGTTTTTCCCCCACACAGTTGTATCTTCTTCTGAGATGAGCTGCGTGTGGGAAGCTGTGCAGTAGGACGGCATCTGTAAGTACCACACTGTTGTGCCATCGTACTTTCCCACAATTCTGTTTCTGCATTCTGCTATCTCACCTGTAGCCGATTGGACTGTGGTTGCCTTCCTGTGGACTGATTTAGAAGAGCTTATGACAGGCAGCAAAACAGGTGTTGATAAACTGAAAAATTGGAGAAACAGGAACCCTAAACACTGCTCTGATCCCAGATTTTCAGCTAATCGCTCCAGTCCCAGATTTTTACGCAGCCAGTTGCTTCAGTTCTACATGACGGTCTGATGCTTTTATTTTAATCTGATCTAATTTTTTAGTGGTATCTTGCAAACATTTTCAGATTTTTTTCTCCCTTGTCATTATTATTTTTTTTTAACAAGGCCAAATTAATTTTCCCTGTTGCAGAAGGCCATTCATTTTAATACCTTGTCAGGATGTAAGAGTTGAGCTTCAGTGGAATTAATGGGTGTCGTTCCTCAAATTTGTTTCCTCCAGAATTTCTGAAAGTGTAGATGAGTACTCTAATTTGTGCAGTGCCGTTCGAGCAGAATAAACCGGCTCGGAGCCACAAGATCAGCGGGGGTTTGCATTTCACATCTTTATTACTTCATTTATATGCTAAGCTTTGGAGAATATTGATTCACATTGACTCCAGCTTTGAGAGGGCTGCTCGGCACCTCGACTCGGTGCTCTGATTGCGACACGCAGCTCTGGTGTCACCTGTAATTGGCATGCGGGCAGCCAACTCGCACCCCTCTTTCAGCCGTTTGTCTGATTGCCTCCCGAAAACGGGTGGTGCCCCATCATGGCAGCTGTGTCAGAAGCGAGGAGCGGGGTGCAACGAGATGTCAGGGCAAATGGGGACATGTGCTATGATTTCCAGTTGGCGATATCGCCCTCTCTTGCTCTACGTTAGTCTGTCTGTCTCTCAGCTGAGCAGCTGTCTATGCCTCTTCATCACTGTGCGTTAATGTGTAACTGAATAGGTCAGCTGGTGGCGTCACAGTTAAGGAACAATGCTGTGCAATGTATGCTGTCTTCTTGTTCGTGGGCCACCGAGCAGATCGAGCACCACCGTGCCCTTGAGGAACATTCTTGAATGGCTTCAGCAGAAACTTTTTAATTGGCTCAGAATGAAATTGTGCGTCGTGTTGTAGGATAAAGGCTTTCATAAAGTATAATGGTGATAATGATCTTCTTTATCATGTGCTGCTGTACAACAGGGGCCTGCAGCTCCATCTCACAGTGAACACAGCGTCACTTTGTGCCAGTTTCGAGCCAGCTGAGGGCTCGATGCTATTTTTTGTGTGCATTTTTCCTACATTTTTCCTTACATTTTTCCTCTCCTGTCATGTTTTGCACCTCCTCAATTTTGGAAGATAGAGGAAAAACAAAAATAACTAAAGTCTAGGTATGCAGCATACTTTAATGGACAGGCACTCAACACTTTCATTACAACAACATTTGTTGTTCACGTGTTTAGCGGTTGCATTTTCTGTACATTATTTTCATATGATGCACAGCCTTTAAAAAAGCATGATGTCAGGCACTTTGAGTGGTTCATATGAGGTCACTTTTTACTGTCTCGCAGGCCAGGAAACAACTCTTTCCACAAAGGTATGTGTTCTTTTATGTTTTAATTTAAGATGTTCTTAAGATTTTTTTCTATCAGAGTCTGACCGTCCTGCTCCAAACAAATCAGTAGTTGTGGATGGTGTATTTGTCAGATGTAATTTGTGTGACACTTTGTACAACTAACGGTGCTTCCTTGTATCAAAATACCAAGTTATCGAGGTTTTTCTCTATTTTTGACAAATTTAGGCGTTTTATACAAAGGAAAGGAATCTGAATGCAGATGCCGCATACAGTTTACAGATAAATGTTGTCATTTTGCATCCAATTTCTTTTTTAACCTAAATTTGTCTGCCTATCAGAACAATTCTGGCAGTTTGTCTGTGTTACCTCTTGTGGACAGTTGAAAAACAGCCCTAGTTTATGAAGCCCTGCCTCCCGTTTCTTGTGGTGTGAGAAGACAACACTATTGGCAGGGTTCTTCCAGTTGTGGGGGCAGCTCTTGGTCTTGCTCGCCACACCTCCCCCTTCTCCAGTGAGCTCCTCCTCAACAGGTCCTTCAGGGCTGGGAAGGAGATCATATGTGAGCTGGAGCCCCCTTGGAAGGGCTGTTGTGGAAAACCTGAGATGCTCCTATTTTACTCCTGCACTTTTCCAGCTGCGGAACAAGCCCTCAGGGGCTGGAACACGAAAGGGCTTCCCAGACTCCATTCCAAAAAATGTAAGATTTCATTTGGGGGAAAAAATCCATTTCATTATTTATTACATTGTTTGTCTGTAGATCAAGTTGCATAACTGCCCATTTTGAAGGGCGGTGTATTGAATCACAGGAATTCAGGTCCCTTCCTCCCCTCCCTTAAGGCTCCCACAGCCGGACCTTTCATGAAAACGGAGCCTTTCTGCCATTTTTGGTCAGGGATGATGCTCTGTGGGTCAGTGCTGCTGATTTGCTTGCACTTTGGGGTCAGTGATATGTGGTCTTCCACACGTGGATGTTGCAACACGTGTGATATCCAGGACATGGAGCATCTGTGTAACAGAATCAGCAGGTCTCTGTTTAGACTGTTTTGGAGCTGGAGAATAAGCAGCACTTCTAGAACCAGGTCTGGGAATTGCATCAGGTTGGTCGGACAACTGCGCCCGGTTGTGGTTAGAGGATCATATTTGAGGCATGACCAGGCCTAGGCATTTTCAGTGAGTCACATTAGGAATAGAATCAGACCTTGTCATTGTCATTGAGTCCCATTTGGGACAGAACTGGGTCTGGCCATAGTGCTTTACGTTGCCCATCTTACACAGCACTGCATAGCTGAGAAAGGATGGTACATGCAGTACCTTTTCAGCCTTGTGGGGGATAGAGGATGGGGGGTGATAAGGGTTGATAAGGGCCCTTCTGGTCATCCAAGTTTATCCTAGGTCATTGCAGGTCATCCAAGGCCAAAACGGTGGAACCTTACTGCAACTTTTAGGAGTTATGACATCCTGTGTGTACAATTAGTGGGATGGCACTCAGGCTGTATACATCTTGTAGCTACTGCAGTTTTATTTTTTAATTGTTTTGAGATTTGGGCAAACTTTTTATTCAAACTGTCTACTCACCTGAACGTCTTACAGCAGCAAATCAGGCTAATTTCCTCTCTCACAGAGACTGTAGCAGTGTCCCCCATGGTGCTTAGCTTCCAGAGTGTTCAGTCCTGCGGGGGCCCGATGAACTTAGCGTTAGATGTGTGGCAGAAAGATGAAAGATAAAATGTTACAGCATTAATTTATCACGAGTTTCTTTTTTTTTTTATTTTTGCACTTTGTTGCGTAACTCCCTGAGCCATAGCCGGCAGCCTGAGAGTGTGTGGGCAGTGCTGTCTCTTGTGAATTAATTACCTCAGAATGAGAAATACACGACAAACTTACAATGTATGCTGATGATGCCAGGTGTTTGAGAGCCTTTGATAAGTTCTTTGAAGAAACTTCTTTAAAAATAAAATCAAAATAAGGATCTCCAGTGTGTTGAGATTTTCTGGTGAAAACACACATATACACAGGTTCAGGAGGTGGGGCTTCTTCTGGATAGTTTTTGAGACACATTTCCTGACACCACCTGCCTGTCAGCGGTAGAACTGTCTAGGGATCGCTCATTTGGAGCCCCCCCCCCCCATAACCCTCCCAACAGGTGTTAAAGTCCGAACCTGATTAGTGGGGATTAAAGTCCCACTGTGGGCCATTGGTGACCCAGCCACTGTGTGGGTGACTCTTACAGCAGTGAGATCCAACCACAGGGGCTCTGAACTTTCTGTAGCCCACAGACCTCTGCAAGATTTTGATGATTCCCTCCTGGAGAAATGTCTATAAAATTCAAACAAATTATTTTACTCCATTTATTCCAGTTAAAACTTTGTAGAGATTTATGTCTGCCAATAATACTTTTATTTGAACTTTATTTTTAGGTATTTTTTTAAACAGACCTGTGTTTGTCCGACCCCCTGAAACCCATCCATGGATACAACACAGGCCTTTCAAACTTTGAATTAAGAACCCCTGATTTAGCAGATGCCTCAAGGGCACTGATCAACAATGCATTCCTTCATATGCAGTTCTTGTTCTGCTCCCTGGACCTGAACTCTACCACGCAGTGTCCCATGCCCAACAGGCTCTCTTCAGGAACTTTCTTTCTCATGTTGAAGTGGTGTGAAGTTGTGGCAAGTAGCCATATGGCCAACTTTCTTTATCCCCACCAATCCTATTATGTGACTGCCCTGGTCTTAAAGAGGAGTGTTACTTCACCACCCAGCCGTCCCTACACCTCTCCAGCTAAACCCCTCCCATCAGTATTAAAGACCTGCAGTTTGCCCCCTCCCCCACTGCTGTTGCTCCCATTTCATTACCCCCCTGGCATCATGTTTTACACTCCCTCATGAGGGGAGGCCATTATCAACTTACCCTTCCCTTAATATTTTATATGTAGACCCCTATGTACAGCGAGGGCAGCAATTGAGGGGGTCTAATATGTAATAATAGCATTTAATGTGCTGTTCACGTGACCATTTTCCAAGATGGTCACATAAATTTTTTTCTCCTCCAGAGACTCATAACTTTTTTTGTATTGCATATGATTTTAGGTTGCTACAACTGGCAGTATTTGAAATATCTCACTTTAAGCAGAACAAGGGCTGTCACGTTTTTACACAACACTCTTAAAAAGGGGTAGAAATTCAAGAGTTCACTGAGAAAAGTTCAACTGAAATTACACAATCAAAGAAGGTTACTATAAATGCATATTTTTGACTAAGATAAAGAAGGAACTGGGGCTCCAGCCACCCGTTCCACCTCCAGTCTCACCTACTCACCCTCAGGGATAGATTTGATACCATACTTGAGAAATGTATTAAATGACCCATATAGAAACTGAGCTAAGCAATTTACACACAATGGACACTCTGCTGGTCACTGACACTGAATTGGAGAGATTTTTCTCCTCCAGTGAGCCTCAGGACACAAAAATCTCTGATTTAATGTGGTGTGTGTAAACTAGGGAGTCATTTCAGTGAGGCTATTTGTAGAATCTCTCACCTGGAAGAATTATGGGTTTGTTTGAGAATATGGAAGGTAATATTTTTTGAAAACTTCTGCAGGACAAACTACATTCCCCAGTCAGTTTGTTTAATTGAGTTAATTGTTGGATAATCACCTTTACAATGATTTATGTATTTATACAGTAGGGCATTTCTGCTTCATTAATTCAGGGTACAGTCTATGATCAAAGGCACTCCAGCAGGAGATGGGACTCAGAGCCACGATCTTTATATCACAAGGCAACGGCTATAACCACAGTACTGCTGACTGATCCCTGCTGGAGCAGTTTATGTTCTTAAGGGTATGAACTTGAATTTAAAGTCTTCTGATCACCAGACCAGCTCATAAGTGCTCTGCCCGTTTAAGTGGACAAGGAGGACTGGTGTACGAGGACTCATCTCTGTTGAGAAAAAGCCATATGATGCCGGACTTAAACTGCTCATGCTAATAACGTGTCACACAGGCACCAAACACAGCGAATTAATCCTGTCCATGTTTTTGTTTGTGTTTTTCCTGACCGCCTCACGTTGTGCTTTTGCGATCTGAGCTGCAGTCCACAGCCCAGCCAGGGGGCTCTTCTGAAGTCCTGCAAAGGTCAGCTGGTGAAAGGGGCCATTCATGTTTCTCAGTGCCAAGCAAGAAAAGTGCCAAGTCCACGTGTCCCAAATCCGGATACAAGATTGCAGTTGACAGATGCCCTTTCATAGCACCATGCGGGAGGTCAGTCTAGAGTTGACTGAACTCTTCATATCTGCTGGCAAGTCAAACTTCCAAAGTCTTTTAAATCCAGTGTCTTCTATCTGGATGATCATCACTGGGCACCACCAGAACTGTTTACTTCAGTGCTTCATTTTAATTTTTTTTTTTTTTTTTTTTTTTGTATGTACTAATGATGCTCATTTCTGCTTTCCCATCTTTGGGTTCCTGATAAAATTTGCATGCAGAATGGCCTTAGTTAGAGTATGTTAAAGGCAGAATGTAACACTTTCATCATAGGTTATTGTGCTTCAAGTCTGGTGTCCCTCACGTGCATGGCAGGATTCTGTGGAACATCTCAGATGAGCTCTGATCCTGGAGATGCCTGTGAGTGGAAGACTGCCATTTCATGGATGAACATTCCCAGTAAACCTGTGTTGGTGCAACTCATTGAACCCGTAGCATAGCCAAAGGAGTCTTGATCAGACTGAGTCACCATCTCCTTCTGGGATGTGCTGTTGATCCCTTCCTTCTTAATCGGAGACTCATCAGTTATTGCCACTTTCCACATTAATGAGCAGCTAGTTTTGCTTGGTACTGAGCAGGTTCTGGTTCCTCTCTATTGTCACCACCTCTTATTCAGCAGGTTCTTCTCCTTTTGAGATTCACCCAAGGATACTGAGCAGGTTCTGATTCTTTCTGGATCTCACCAAATAGTGCTGAGCTGGTTTTTCTCTATTCTGAACCTCAATACCTGGTACCAAAGAGGCTTGAAAGCTCATTTTGAGGACATCAGCATGATGCTGTTTCACTTTCTCTTCCTACAGAAAGCCAAGAGAGAAGAGGAGACCCTCCTTGCAGCTTGGTCTGGCCTTATATAGTAATTGTTTTTCAGCCAGTCACAAGAGTCTTTGGGCATTTTGATCAGGATTGTGTAAGATAATAAGCTATTGGTCTGATGTGTGTTCCTCTTCTCTCTCGGGAGTAACTGCCTTCATCCCCCTCGCTTTTGGGTATCCTTATCTGAGCTCATTGCTACTCAGAAAAGAACATGTTCTAAAACAAAAGGAAATGGACATTAATGGAAGGGGGGGGGGACTAGCAGTTTTTCATGCAGCCTTGCTTTTTAAATGAATATTTATAGCAGAACTGCAATACCAGCACGGCAGTCTTTCTGCCTCTTGTTCTGTGATCAAAACATTTTGTCTATGGCATTAATTATTTATTGTACTCACGTGTTATTTATTGTCAGATAACTTATTCATTGATTTATTTATTTTTTATTCAGAGAGGAATCTTTTGACTTTCTACCATCTTGAAATGAGCCAGTCTATTGTATGTGGGTGGCAGCAGGTTGAGCAGTAATTGAATTGATTTCCTTGCCTGAATCAGGTTTGATCAAGATACTTAGCCTGAACCAATACAGTAAAAGTGTACAATGGTATAAATAGGTATATCACTGTGAAATTGATTGTCTAGACAAAGATGAATAATAATATATAGCTGGATATTTTATTTACAGCACGTGCCTCCTGGCAGGAGCTGTTGCTCCACCCCTGCACTTTCCTGACCTCCTCCCCTGCGGTTGAGGGTTTCAGTACAGTGTAGTATAGCAACTAGTTTGTACTGAAGAAACAGTGTGATTGATTTATTCATTTAGCTGACACTTTTCTATTTGCGCATTTTTTTTAAGCTTAGTTTTTTCTTAAACAGCAAGACAGTTTTTACTGTATCAATACAAGGTAAATACTATGATCTGTGCCTTTACGGCTGCCAGCACTGTGATCCATGTCCCCCCAGTGGACTGGCATGCCCTACTAGTGGGGGGGCAACTGACACAGTCAGCAGAGGAGGGTTACAGTGTCCTGCTGGCATCTGTCCCTGATCCAGCCTCCTGCCCCCCACTCTCTACCCTGATACAGCAGCCAGAAAATGCCCTGTTGCTTTACCTGTAGCCAATGCGTGATACAAAAGAGTCTGTTCTGTAGTGTTGGAGGAGATTTTTAAGGACACCATGGAGAGACTCGAAAGCAAACAGATGGATGTTGGATCAAATCAGAGCAGAGCTGTCCATGGAAGCACAAATGATGATGAGCTTTTTGTACTTTGGACACATTGTGAGAGGACTGGATTCTGTCAAAAATACAATGGTGCTTTGAAAAGATAAATGGGGGGGGGGGAAGAGGACAGCCAGCCACCAGTTGGGCCAACTCATTCTCAGTAACAGTGGCCACACCCCTTTCTATACTAAGGACACAAGTGAAGGACAGATCTTTCCAGAAGCACTCTTAAATGGAAAAAAATTGACTTTGTAGCAGTTAATTATTCAATTTGCACCTCCTGCTCTAGTAACCTTGATGAAGGTAGGTATCCTAAATTGCTCCAGGAAAAAAAACCAGTTGTATTAATTATTAAATTAATTTGTCCATGTTTTCTGACATTCCACATTTCTACTATGTTTACAGCCCACAGCTGTAGTTCCTAAGTATCAGGTCAGTAACAAGATGAGGAATGTTGTGCATGTTTATGGGATGAGTTACTCAATAATCAGCACTGAACAGGAGGTTGTGTAGATGAAATTTAAGTTTTTTTTTTTGTTTTTTTTTGTCATTATGTTTTATTTTATTGAGCTCAAAGGTTAGGTTGCTTTGAAATGTCAGAGCATTCAGCAATGTGAGAGATTAAAACTGCTTATGCCAGTGTGCAGTAAGTGGATACCAGGTTTTGGGTGGAGAAGTGACACTGGACTGCATATGGAAAAACATCTTGTCAGTGCCTCGTGTCCTGGGCCTCCACAGTGTCTGTGTCACTGACAGGATCTCACACCAACCTGAGGAGAAGGTGTTTTTTTGGCAGTTGAAGCGGTTAGTTTTTTGTTTGTGAAAGTGTTGAATGCACTGGGACGGTTGCCAGTCTCCCTCACAGGGCAGGAGGCGGGGATTCGGGGAATGCTATGTGAAACCTTCTGAGCCAAAACACTAGACCTCCCTGTGCTCCATGTGGCCCTCAAGCCCAGGGTTCCTCTCCTCAGAAGGTCTTATTTGGGCAAGGGGTGGCGAACAGTGTTCCCGGGAATGTTTCTCTTCACATTCAAGCCATTCTCATCCTGCCATTCCAGCCACGTCACCCTTATCTCCTCGGACACCCCCATCCAGACCCTCTGAATTGCTCGCAGAGCAGGCGTATATGCAGAGTGGGGCCAGAGGGCAGAGACGGCTACCTCGATAAAATCAGCAGGCAGTCAACAAAAGTCACAATTTTCAGTTCTGAGCCCCTAAAAACCAAATCTGACACTGGTGCTCCTGCCTTGGAGACTCATGGGATGGTGAGCATGGGAGGTATAAACACACAGTTAAACATCCCCCTCATGACTGGGAGGAGTCCTGGCTGCACATGTTTATACATACCTGTAAGGGCCTTGGGGAGCACTAAAGCTCCAGACCACTTAATTTACTTTTTTGAGGAATTCCAGTTATTTCTGACATCAGAGCAGAAGCTGTGAGATGTTCCTCCAACACACTGCATGTCTCTCCTCACTTTATTAACCCCATATTTGCACAGCACATTGAAAAGCCTTTTTTCTGAATGAGGAGTTCTTCTGAATGACACAGCCACCATAGGGAGTGCAATATAAAGCCGAACACTGCAGTGATAATGTACAAGGAGTTGAAACCTAGTGTGTTTTGGAATATAGAATTGATAGGAAGTATAAGGTGTTCAACTCCTGCAGTGTCAGTGTGCGCAGATCCCTTGACCATCTTGTTGACGGTGACCAGTGTGTTGAACTTTATACGGGCACTACAGGAAAGCAGCAGGAGATGAGGAACAGAGGATCATGTGAAAGCTTTGGCAGGTCAAGCAAAATTCATTCTGGACCACCTGGAGAGGCTTGATGGCAGAGGCTGGAAGACCAGAGAGGAGGAGTTGGAGAGGTCCAGATGGGGCAACACTGTGCTCTGGACCAGAAGCTCTTGGCAGTATGGTGTGAGATTAGGATGGTTCCTGTCAATGGTATAGTAAATAACCAGTTATTTTTTCATCCAGTTGGGTTAGATTGTCGTGAGGGCAGCCAAATTTGACATTATTTGCTCATTAATTTGATGTGCTTCTCTAAAGTGGTTTACAATGTCAAGTTTGTACACTAAGCTGCTTACACTGATTTACCAATTTCTATAGCATGGTAATTTTCAGTATCTATTTGTGGTAAGTGCTTGATCGAGAGATTCAAACCTTGATTATTTGATTACAAGGCAATTTAACTACTGCACCACCTGCTGCCCATATGGCGAAAGCAGGTGCCTCCCATGCAGCAAGGTGCTGTGCATCGGGGGTTACAGCTGACCTTTGGCCAGACCTCCAGCCTCTGCTGTGTGCTTGGCATCGTTTGGGTTCACATTTCATTTGTCACCTGTCATAATTCATTATGCAGGCAGACATGATGCAGAAAACACATTTTAATCAACATAAGTGAGTTTTGAAATTTTCCAGAGACAATCTTTTATGAGCCTATGACCTTAATCAGTAGATTTTGATGTGTTTTGCTTGGAAACAGTGGCGACAGGTCAGACTTGTTCTTTAAGACCTGGAGCTTTTGCATCTCCCAGCTTCTCAGTGCATGTCAGTGTTCTCACATTTCCATCGTAGAAGTTCATAACCGATTAGTCTCGCTCTCCAGCCACGGTTTGCTTTGGGGAAACTATATTAAGGAGTACACCCTAATCCCACCGTGTTCAACAGCAAAGGCTCCTATGGCAACTTAATCCCTCTCGCTGGTGGCACTTCAGCGTCTTTTCATGTCCTTGGCCACCTTGTTGTCCAGAGATGTCTGGAAATGCTGGGTGAAGCGAGTGAGACATCCTGCATTTGTTCACTTCAATTGCTCCTGTTTTCAACATTCACTTGCCTCCAGCTGCCTTCCCATAGTTCTCAGCACCTGCTTTGTGCACGTGCGTTGCTTCTAGGTGTCCGCATTAAGTGAGGAGACCTGTGTCCCTCATGACACATACAGAGTATGGATGGTGTTTCACTGTGGGGGAGGGTCCACTGGTGCTGGGTGAGATTCGTATCCTCTTCCATTAGCTCTTTTGTTGGAGACCCTCTTTGACTCAGGTGTCAGCAGGCATGTTCTAATCCCTGTCTCGGAGCTTGACCTTCACCCCCCACCTGCCTGTCATTCAGGTGGACCTCCAACCTTTTATCCCTGCAGGCTTTGAGAGTGTTCAGTATGAACCATCACCACTCTTGGGGGAACCGCATGATCTAATTACATAATCGCAGAGCTCCCCATTCATTTTGTGGTTGTCTGCTAGGCAGATCCACCTTACATATGGATTCTACTTGTGTGATTTTGAAACATATTGCAAAGATAAAAATAATTGATAGTATAGTTTTAAATAATCCTTAACCAGAGAAAGGTGACCAGGGTGTTAGTTACAAAACAGCTTCAAGATAAAGAAAACATTGAAAATAGCCATATACCAGGGCTGTTTTGCTTAATTTTTTGAAAAATATGGGTGCTTTCATGTGAGAAAATGATTTCAAAAGATAAATAATAATGCTCAAGATGAGTGTGAAAGGGAAGGAATGTCATTGTAAAAGTCAATTAAGTGGGTTGTTTACAGCACAATCTGGATTGTTGTGAGACCTGGAATCGGCCTCATGACTGAGATCAATTCTGTAAAACAATATAATAATTTTTTATGAGCAGCCATGATCTATGACTTCACCATCTGTCAGTTTTATGTGTTTTTGTATTTTCTAAGAATGATGTTCTTCAACAAGAACTTGTGGTATTTGGAAGGCAGCAATCCACTCACTTGTGCTGCATTCAAAAGTGTATTGTTTTGAAAAAGATAAAATACCACATCTGGTGTGCGTTTGCCCCGTGTGCTGTGGTCATTCTGGTACCGGGAAGCTCGTGTTTCTCCTCCAGATACAGATGAGTCTTATGACCAGAAACGGTCCGAATGCTTTCACTGATGGGGTGGGCAGCCGCCCGGGGAAATCCCGCTGGTCCACCGCAGCGTCTCAGTCGCTCAGCTTCAGGAAGCTGCATCAGCAACACCACTTGTGGTCCAGGAACCGGTGGGTATGACACAACTTCCTGCTGGTCCATGTGCTCTCCTTAGTGGTGGCCCCCGGCCAGCAGCTGTCCATGTAGACATCGCAATCCGGCCAGGAGGGACACGCCATTACCGTGTGGTACTGCTTACTTTTTACATTGCTTACTTACTGTTGCTTACGTTCTAACATTCTTCTTGTTGCTGTAACTCGGTTCACAAGGCTCTGTGTTCTTCTTCAATTGGTGGGTCAGTCATGTTCAGGCTTGTTTTGTTGGATGAAGATTTGGTCGGGATTCTAGTAAGTTGGTGGTAAGACTGCAGCAGGAGAGGTACTGACCGTACCATAGGGCTCAGAGCGTCAGTCAGAACTGTCGATTAGTGGAGCAGTAGCTGGCATAGTAGTTAAAGCTGTTCCCCTGCAGTCCGGGCATCCAGGCCCCTAATGTAGGATCCTCAATCACAGAACTTACCCTGAGTTGGTACAGGAAAAATTACCCTGCTGTGTAACTTGGTAAATCAGTCTAAATAGCAAACCACATGCTTAACTCACTTTGCAGAGAAGTATCAGATATATGAATCCATAATGATTAATTACGAAATTTGCAGGCTGGGCAATCCAGTGATATCGTATGTTATATAACATCATTAGCAAGACTCATATAGCTGAACCTTGTGCTACTGAGTGATTTAGGTTCCAGAATGCTCTTCTGTCTCAAGGGAGGATGATGCTCTCTGACCCTTACAAGACCTGCTATTCACCCCTGCAGGGCAGCAGAACATCAGGACCAGCTTCACAAGATACTCAGGAGCTCATGAGTAGTCTTTATGAACTCTGTTCGCTCTGTCTCGCTCCTTCCCACTTTTGCTGGGTTAATCATCGGTCCTCTTTTCCTCCCACCTTCTTTCTACCTCCCTCCCTCCCACCCTTTCTCCATCTCTCTCTATCTGTCCTTCTCTTGCAGCTCAATTTTCAGTTGTACCGTGTTTTGTTGTACACACATTTTAGTCATGCACTTTGAACAATTAAATGAACACCATATTTTGTTAGTCTAAATAAATATCACTGATATCATAAAATAAATGCAGTAGATAACAAAATAAAGAGATATTGAAAAGTGGTCTATTTAACTAGTAAAAATCTCTATTCTTTCAGCCTCTATTTGTTCACCCACTTGTCTGAGTCCGTCTTGATAATGGAGCTTTTAGCCGTGACTGAATTATTGATACACGAGAGAGGGGATCGGGTGACAGGGAGAGACTGAGACTGGGCTCTGGGGGGGCTGGGAGGAGAGAAAGGGGCGTAAGCAGGTTTCTCCATCTCTTTCCGTCTCTCTCGCTCACTCCCTGTTTCTGCCGGTTCCTTCACGTGGCTAACGTGCTGTCCCGCTGCCCGGACATTCCACACGACCACGGTGGATTGCTGTGCTTGTCCCTTTTTCATGTGCTGTAAGTCTGCTTCACCTTCTTTCTACCCAGATTCTGGTAAATGGTTACGGGCAAATGGATCTTGCGAGGGCAAGTGAGGGACACGGCAGTGATGATCTGTAATTAAACAGGTTGCATGGCTTAAAAGTGACAGTGTCATGTGTCGACCAGGAGTCCCCGTGTGCGTTGGTTTACGCTCTCCATGTCAGCGCCTGGTTAGTGGCTGGACAACTAGTAAGGCAGTGTGCGCTTCCTGCTGCTGCTGAGACTTGCAAGTGGTGGCGCTGTTTGCGGTTTTTTTCCTGACGGTGACAACTGGCGGCTCCGTTGTCTGTGGGGAACCACAAGTGTCTCTTAAAGCGGTCACATCATTTACTCATCCAGCCTCGATGATCCCGTATCAGTTACTGTGGTGTCTGCATGTGTTCTAGCTGATGATGTCATAATAATAATAATACATCTGTGCATTGTGTCAGAGGAAATCATTTCAGAAGAAGCTGTGCAGGAAACTTCTGGCAAATGCAGTAACTTTCTGGAATATTTTCACAACCACTTCAGCTGTAAAATGTTTGATTTCTGTTGCTCTCAACCAGATATCCAGACAGGAGGAGAGTCACGTCCTTACAGTTAGGACTTAAGTTACTTATTCTGAATTGATATAGTAAAAATTACCATCTAGTGATCATCACTAATCACTTTAGCCTCAGCAAGGTCCATGATGGTCCACCGTCCCATCCCGGAATCATTGGGTGCCAGGTTATGAAACCCTGAATGGGATTCTAGTCCGTTGTAGGGTGGCTACACACACACTGTGGGCAATTTAAAATGTTCAGTTAACCTGAAAGATGTCTTTGGAAACCATTGCACCTGGAGAAGGCACACACAAACACAAGGACAACATGCAAACTCCAAACACACTGAGCTAGATTCGAACCTTCTCGTGAACAGCCCAGGTGCTATGAAACAGCAGCAATACTCTGCACCACTGTGCTGCACTAGCAACAAAAAGGTAGATCAGTGTAAGGGGCTTATTGTACAATCCTCTTAAGTTACTTTGAACTAAAGAGTCTGATAAATAAAAGTTAATAATTACATGATCTCAGCCTCACCCCAAGTGGGTATAACCAATCTCAACAGCCTTGTCAAATCAATCGACCACTTTTGGTTGAATAGGTGGTCTTGCTTATTTTGTTAGAGGTAGGCATGTTAATGATTCCGACAGCAATCCATCTTAACGTTCTGAATAAATGGAGCTGACTTCACCCTGATTCAGATATGTTTGAAATTAACTGTATTTATTTTTAAACCCCATGCACATGTGGAGTTCTGCAAGTCTCTCACGCCACACTCGGCGGTAATGGTCAGTGGGCTATAAGGCCTGTTCCTCTGTGTCCTAGACACCACGGTGCACCGCTCTTAATCTCGAGTCTTTGGCCACTTGCTAGCTAGTACTTGTGTGGTGGTTCCTCGATTGTGATTGAATTCCACCCCCAGGGCCCTTTGGTCTGGATTCAACCCGAATTGGGCTGGGGCCCCGAGAGTCTTTGGCATTGGGGGACATCACAAAAGGTCACATCCACAGTTTGGAATAGTGAGGGTTTTTTTTTTTTTTTATACAGACAAATTCAACGACTCTCCTGGGACTTGAACCAGCACCCATGTGGTTCCATATCAGTGAACGCTAACCATGCACAGCAAGAGTTCTCTTTATTTGAATGGGAATAAAATTATAAAAATTAATGCAAACTGATATGGATAAAATATGTATTGGATACTAAATTAGATGGATAAAATATGTATTGATCTTTTCATCCTAGGAGTTCTCCCACCAATCCAGAGGAGATGTAATGAACAGTCTAAATGGGCTCCATTACTGTGTGTATCATGCTGGCTCTCCGGCCTTTGAAGGGTAGGGATTATGGGTTAGTTCATGAACGCTGCAAACGAAAACCATGGTTTTGTCTACCATTCTCAGCCACTTGGACCAGAACCCACTGACCTGTTTCCAAGAATTTTATCAGTGAAGGGTCAAGTTTCATGGTTAACATTATTGTCATTCTGCACTTCATAGATATTAACAGCAGGGAACAAAATGTAGTTTCTCCTGGATCACAATGCACAGTATTAACATCCATGCTGACATAACACAATAAAGATAAATTGAGGTAAATGGATGAATAGATCCAACAATAAATGGATACATGATGACAAATAGATAAGATGGCAAATTGATGAATACGGGTATATCCCTACTTACGAGCGTAATTCATTTCTGGAAATATGCTCGTAGGGTGAAATCTTGTGGCACTTAATTACCAACTCCCCCCAGGCACTGCTCTTGTTAGTCATAAGCCCAAAAAACGACGTCATATTTGGTCGTAATTCAATCGAGTGTAGTAAATAATTTCACTGAAATATGTGAAAACTTGTAAGTCAAAGACTTGTATCTCAAGGAATACCTGTAAATGGATGATAATGCAAAGAGTCGGTGGTGATGATGCAGAGAGTAGTGGTGTCTGGAATTCAGCTGCGTCACAGCCGGAAAAGGCTGTTCCTGACCCTGATAGTGTTGGCCTGCAAGTTGCAAAACCATCTTTCACATAGCAGCAGTGAAAACAGATAGTGGATGGGTGAGAAAGGTCTGCAGTGATGGTCCATGCTAGCTAGGTATAAAATCCAGCATTAATTGTGACTGACTGCTGACTATAGAAAGCCGGTCTCACATCTGATGATGGGTGCGCAGAAGAACATCTGCATGCGAGTTGTCGTTTGGGGGCGTTTTTTTTTTTAATAAGTGACCCACATCATTTACACTTTGACAACTGATAAGGAGGTCATCTTCTCACACTAGCTGTCAGTAACACTTCCCCTCCCATGGAAAGATGGATGCTGCTTTAGGTTTCCTGAGCAACTGATACCATGGTTGGTGGCTCTGCTTCCATTCCAGACTGGTCGTTATGGCGACCACTGAGGGGGAGTCATGTGGCGGAATGCTCCGGGGCTGCTGTGTTTGGGGGAGGGGGTGAACTCAGCACGTGTGTCTCACAGCACAATTGATTGGTTGTCAGTGAGTATTGGGGATGGCCTTTAATTGAAGCACAGCCCCCCCAGCTGCTACCCCCAAAACACACACACACACACACACACACAGTCATATGCATGTGTTCTCACCCAGTCCAGTTGACATCGCAGTTGTTGAGTCATGGTAGGTGTGAAATGGAGGCCCCGATGTGTGACAGCGATATGTCACCTCATGATTTTTATAGCAGAACCATACGGTCTGTGTGCTGCCGTTTACAGCTCTGGTGTCCTGAGGTGGCACCACACAGGTTCAAGAAATGATGCACATGGTGCAAATAAGGTCCAAACCTAAACACGTTTATATTTACTTAATCAGCTTATACTTCTGCAAAGAAGCTTACACTGATTTACTTATTTATACAGCTAGGTAATTTTTAGCATAAATTCAGATTGAGTAATTTGATCAAGGACACTACAACAGGAGGTAGGATTCAATCCTGGGGCCTTTGACTGCAAAGTGGCAACTGTAACTGCTATGCCACCTGCTGTCCCAGTTACTTGGATTTACTGCTTTTTTGTTGCATCCTCATTCAAACCAGATACATGTTTCCCTGCAAAAGGGAGACCACCTGAGCATCGCTGTCATATGTCCATCCATCCAGTCCCAGTTACCACCTGTTTAATACAAGGAGGCGGAGGTCCATAGTTTATCCCAGATGCACGGGGACTGGGGCAGGATACACCCTGGACCAGTAAATAAAAGATTTGTCTTTGGATTGCGGGAGGAAACCAACACAGACATGGAGAGAACATGCAAGCGCCACACAGACTGAGTCTGTTTTGAACCCGCATCTGAACAGCCCAGATACTGCGAGGCACCATTGCCACCCACTGTGCCAACAAAATCATTGTTATCGAAGGAAAATGAGATATTTGAATGGGAATAGAGAGCTGGGCTCTGCAGCTTCCCTACAGTGGTATTCATACATAATGTGCTGCTGAACGCCTCCCCGAGGCCCCTCTTCACTCGATATTTGTGAGGGGGGTTCATACATTGCACAGTTCAGTATGGAATACAGGGTGTAGCTGCAAGAAACTGGAGCTGCAGCCAGGCATTTAAAGTTAATGGTGATGAACATTGATCCACTTGCCTTTATTGATCTTCTTCTGGATCCTCCTGATAACCCATACAAACAAAAATGAGTGCCCCCTGGGCCTGCAGCCTTTCTGAGTACGTGTGTGAGTTGGTGGTTAGTGGATTATAAGGAAACCTTTGCCCAAACCTACACACATTTAGAGATCAGCTACTCAGGGTCCAGCTCTTGGGTATCTAAAGGTCTTGGTTCAAGCGCAATGCAGGAAGTCTGATACACAGTGCAGAGCAGTACAGTTTATTCGTGTAGAGGTGCTTCTCCACTGGCGATTCAGCTCAGGTTGTGCAGGATCTGGGGAGTGACCTGGTGGGGAATAAGTGTGAGAGGACTTAACAGATCTTTTTATTTATTCTTCAAAAAATTTTAAACAGTGCACAGCTAACAGTGGATTCTAACAACAACAAAAGAGAACCAGTAGTAGCAAACAGAACACAAAATAAAATACTGTACCAAGTAGAACCTCTAAGAGCAACACTGAAGAGACCCAGCCATTTCTGCAGAGCCAATGACCGGAAGTTTCCCCTCCTATCTGCGTCTAGACTTTTATATGATTCTTTATTAGATGTGGATCCTTATTCCATCAACAGGTGTGGCCAGGCTTCATATTAACCCTAATGGAACATAAACAATTACTATGTATGAATGCTGCCTTGTATAGTAGGGTTTGTTATATTTTTGACTAATTTGATACCTTATAGCTGTTAAAATAATATTGATATATAATAATATTAAAAATACAGGAAATGATGAAAAATGTAGTTGATTCAGTACGGTGTTTGTTAATGAATAAATGCTGACTTTTCACTTGCTGTTACAAATAAAAAGTAACTCAAAGGGAGCCACAAACAAAAAGTTCTGTAAGCAAAAAACAGTGACAGACACCCAAACAATGATTGAGAGCCTAAGAGATAAAGCTGCATTGCCTTGTTACTGTAAAGCAAAGGGTGGGACCAAACATTGGAAATCAATCCTAATATAAGGAGGATAGCAAGGTGTAAGTCAAGGTTAGTCTGTATGGCACATTGACAACACATGTTAAACATTAAAAAGAACTAAAATACTATGGAGCAAAGTGAAAAGATGAGTGGATACTTTAATAAATATTTTAAAAATCTGTGATATACAGTGTATTTTATGATGGTTGTATGATGTGGGAATACCGGCTCAGAACGTCTCTTCCTTCAAGAACACGATCCATTTCTGCCACACTCTTCAGAGCTAATAAGGTGTAGTGAAATCATGGTATTTGGGACAGGCACTCAAGGTAAATTGCAGCAGTAAAATATAGTTTGATACCCAAGGCCTGTTTATGTAATAAGATGCCGGGAGCATAGCCAGTGAAAAATCTCTTCTTCTAGGTAAACAAAGCTGTTTTTAAAACAGAAGGAAGAAGGTTCAGGAATCCAGCTGCCAGCAGGGCCTTCAGCAAGCGGCTCGATCTTGGGTTGGTGGGTTTGTTGACCGCTTTACAGCATGATGCGCCACAAAGGGTGTTTTTATACTGTCGGCTCGAGGCAGATGAGGCCTGCGAGCATGTGGCCACATATTAGGCAATCCACCTTTTATTTTTTGACCTGTGTTTCTGAGTTCATGTGTGTGTGTTCAGGGAAGGGAAGACCAGGTCTTGGTTTTTATAATGCAACTTGTTGTGACAGGGAGTCTCTGCACAGTTTCTCTGTTGCACTTAATCAGTCTGTCATGTATTGTAGGTACGGCAGTTGTCGTCATTTTCATTTAGGGCTTGAGTTCGAATCCCACCTCTTGCTCTAAAACTCTTGATCAGAAAGGCATCGGAGAAGTAAATGTATTCATTCATTTTCATTAATCTCATACTGAGCAGGGTCACGGTGATCTAGAGCTTGTCTCAGAAACAATGGATGCTAGGCTATGAAACAGCCCATGGACAGGATGCCGATCAGTGTGACCACACACCTATTCACGCTCACATGCACACACTACATGCAATTTATAATGACCAATGAACCTGAAAAGCATGCCTTTGGACTGTGGGAGGAAAGCGGTGCACCAAATGGAAGCCCTTGCAGACACAGGAAGAACATGCAAACTCCACACAGACTTAGCCAGATTCGCACTAATGCCCAACCAGCCCAGGCACTGTGAAGCAGCAGCACTACTCGTTCAGCCACTGTGCTGTCCATGAATAAATACATGTAAATTGTAATAATAGTTCACTGTTTTGTTTGCAGGAGTGAAAGGTTTTCAGAATTGGAATCCCTTCCCCCAACTGAGAGAGCAGGCGAGATGTGTTGAAACAGATCAGAGTGAAATGAGGCATCGTTCAGCTCAGTTTCTGCAGAGAGAAATTAACACAGTGGTTTACCTCCCTTCAACATGCTATAGATATTTCTGAGATTTAAAATGATAACATCACAGTTACAGTGAGCTGTGCTGAAGCTTTCATCCATGGAAGCCGTGTGTATCACTGTTTTGTTCAGCATGCAATAAGTTTGGCGTGAGAGGTGCTGCAATCAGGAGCAGCAGGGGCAACGACTTGCAGCCAAAACCAATGCCATTCAGCCAGAAGGTGGTGTGTTGTTTCCCAGCTGTAAACCAACCTTGCCAGAGTGAGACTGCCAACGTGGTGCCGCTTCGTTTTTATCCATAAGCCGTCAGATTAGCGGGCAAATGGGACTGTGTGAGCAGGTTGCCACAGCACAGCAGGTGGGGAAGAGAATCACACCGAAAACCGTCTGCCATTACCTCTGAGTCACACCTACAGGCCAAAAGACATTCCTGGCCCCCCTGCTGTGAGATTTCAGATAAACACCTGTTGCACTGGGGGCTGGGCGGACCACCACAATGGGAGTCGCCACTGCTCAATCGCATGTCTGCCCATGTGTCTCAACCAGGTTCTGCAAGACGAGGGGAAGTGATACACGAGGTCTGACTACTGGAAACAGGAGCAGATAAACCACCAAGCGACAGTGAAGTCCTCTTCTCTCCACTGTGAGTTCCCTTTTTCCTCTGCTGTTGTGTGTGTGTGTGTGTGTGTGTGTGTGTGTGTGTGTGTGTGTGTGTGTGTGTGTGTGCGTGCGTGCGTGCGTGCGTGCAGTAATATGCCTTTCCAGCTCCTAATGAAATCCCACCTGAACTGTGAGACTCTCTTCTGAAGTCTGGCATTGGTGTTCGCTGTGTCATATGGTCACAATGAGCAAAAACATGTCTCATATCTCATATTGACAACCTAAATCCTTCGCTGGGGTGGAGTGAAAGTGAAATATGGGCTCTCGTGAAGCGCAGGGGAGCTGCACTGTCGATGAGTCTGATGGGGAGTGTTACAGCCACGCTGTGGGGCGTTGCATCCCTCCTGGGTCTCACTCTGCACACCAATGAGGCTTGATGTTTGCATGGGGGGGTTGGGCAACAGGTTCCGATTCACTGTTTTTAGTCATTCGCGGCAACATGGTAGGGTACTAATCTCCTGCCAGGTGAGACTGGAGTGAAAACTATTGTTGCAAAGCTATGATGGGCTGAACATCTCATTATCTGCTATGATCACCTGTGTGATTCCTGTCAGGTTCCACAGGCAGCTCCTCGTGCAAAAACAATGGTGTCGGACAAATTGGCTGATGCGTTTCGTTTCGTGCTGCTTTGTACATCGCTTTGGAGGAAAACATCTGGCAAATAAATAAATGTAAATGTAAGTGTCTGGAAAATGCATCTGTTGATTTTAGCCAAACCACAAGGACATCATTGGCTGTTGAGCTGCTATGCCTCCGGACCTTGGGGTTCGGCAGAAAAGCCTTGCGGGCTGTCTTCTGGCTGGAGAAAAACGCGCCTGTGAGACTGGTGTTTTCAGATCCAAGGGGGGTGTTAGACACAACATGAGTGAAGCGTGTGATAAGTATTTGTCTTTCTTGGGGAATGACTGTGGAACGAGTACAACCACAAGAAGTTGTACAGACTGTTAGTAGGTCTGAGATTAGCAGCGTGAGCCTGGATGTTGATGCCTCTCTGTGAAAGCGGCTTACTTACTCAAGGACACTACAGCGAATCCAGGTCCTTCTGACTGCAAGGCACCAACTCAAACCACTGCGCCACCCATAGAAGTGCACACAGTTACTTTTAAGTCGTCATTTTTTTCTGATGATGATGATGATGATAATTTTAAAATGGAAGAAGAAAGCTGTTTGTGGGAATGTAATGTCTTCTATCCTCCCCTCTGTCTGGGTTATGTCCCGATCAAGGCCTGCTGCTGTAAACATTCAGTTAGTAATACTAGGTCATATTATGTCAATGTGTAGGTGTGGTTTAGGAGAATTTGTTGTGGGGGGTAAAAAGAATAGATCTCATTTGTGTAGCCTTAGTGTTGCAGGCATCAAAGAGAGATCTCTCTGTTTTTGTAGGAGAAGGTGCTGATGTTCCTCATCTGTAATAACGATTAACACTGCGAGGATGGCCCCTGTGAATTTCCATGGCCCCTTTAAAGGCACCAATGTTCTGTATGCTTTTCGAAAGGAGGTCAGGGTCGGTCCCTGGTCTGTGCCACAGTTTATTTGGTCGTGACTTTCCTACCCAAATCAGCCTGCCAGGCCACACTGGTGATGAACTGTGTGGTCAGGGGTCAGGAGGCTATCAGCACACTCCTATGAGAGGGCACAGGGTGCATGAAGAGACCACCCCAGATGTAGGCTGGGCCTCCCAGGTGAGCCAACCTCCCTCAGTAGTCGCTTAGTTAAATGTTAGTTGGTTAAGTTAACTGAATGTTAATGTAAGATTTCAACCTAGATTCCATGCAAAGTAGAAGAGCAGTTGCACAACACGGTTTTCTTACTGCTCTGGCACCCAGCAGACACAGATCCCATAGTACCGCCATAAATTTCCCTTCCGTTTTTTTTTTTTTTTTTTTTTTTTTTNTTTTATATTGTGTTTTTTTTTTTTTTTTTTTTTTTTTTTTTTTAAAGTTTTTTTTTTTTATAAAAATTTTTTTTTTTTTTTTTTTTTTTTTTTTTTGTCTGGGTGGGATATTTGCTATAGGTTCTGGCAGGGTTATTTTACTGTCTCTACTGTGGTTCAGAATGTGTTGGTAAACATCACTTTCACAGTGTCTCCACATGTTCATTAATTGTGTATTTACATTTTTTAAATTTAACTTCTCCAAAGCTACTTACAACTTAGAGAAAACAAAAGTGTATTCCACCAACAAACAAATGGTTTATTGCTATTTATCTTACACTTTTCCCCTACGTGATTTAAAATGTCAGGTTTGTACACTAAGCTGCTCGCACTAATTTATCCATTTATACAGCTGGGTAGCTTTTACTGTGTCATTATAGAGTAAATATCTTTATCAAGGATATAATAGTAGGTGATGAGATTCGCACCTGTGACCTTCCCACTGCAATGCTCCAGCAAAGACCAAAAGTTCTGGTGTGGAGTTATAGTTGTGTAAAGATTTTCTCTCCTTTGTTGCTGTTTTAAAACTCAGCTGCTTAACTGACACTGCCCAACTTCACTCATCTTGCACTGATTCCGAAATGAGGAAATTACGAAATTGCAGCATAACGGAAAGAGTGGCACTATTTTTAGAGCCCTCTGACTGCTGTAGTTTGATGTGTTGATGGATGGGGCTTCTCGCCTCTTATTCTGCATCGTTCAGTAATTTAATAATTCAGTGCAGCTCGCCAACCATTGTGTTTTTTTTTCTCCACAATTTCCCTGGGTTTGGATCCTTTTATATGTTCATTATTGTTGTTTTTCCTCCCTCTCCCTGTGTAATAGGTTTGCTTCAGTTCAAGACACTCGTGCCCAGTGTTATAAATCACGTCGCACCACTGAAGGCGAATTCTATGTGGTCTGCATGCCCATGTGTCCTGATGTGCTTAGGTTTTTATCTCCTTTCCTATAGATTGCTTGTTTCCAGGTTGGCAGAGGGTGTGAGACACATGCATCATTTGGCCTGAGCACATGCATCGCTGTGAGGTCTCTGGCCACCGTACCAGAGCTCTAAAGCAGCATAACTTTCCTGTTTGCCCCTGTAGAAGTGAAAGGAGTTTTCCAGAAGTGCCGAGCACAGATGTTGAGCAGAGCACAGTGGGTGTCATATCAGGCGAATGTGAAAAACTGATCCCACAGTGTAAGGTGTTGCAGAATAACCTTGAATTTGGATCATAAAAGTGACTTGTTAACACTGATGCTTCCATAAGGAGCCCTGTAACTTCTAAATACAGTCATTGATGAAGCACAGCTTATTATATAGGACAGGTGCTGCACTGGCTGCAGGCATTAACTTCAACTTGAAGGACTTGGGTTTGAAGCCCACCTCCTGGTGTGGTACCCTTGATCAAGGTTCAGCTTAACGCTTTGGAGAAAAATGTCAAACAGATCAATAAATATAAAGCTAAAGTCTACAGATTTGTATGCAGTTTATTATGCTTTCAATCTGCTGAGGAAAAAAAAGGTTGAGAAACCTGTATAAATATGAAAAACATTTAAAAATACTTGTCCCCACTTGTCGTTCATTTTGCTCATTCACTCATTTTGTTATTCCTTTGAAATGCTTTCATTTTCACTGCACACTGGAGGAGAAATCCATAAACCATCTCTCTCAATAAAAATCTAATAAGCAGCTTAAAGTACCGGAGGGTGTATGTGATACTACAGCGCAGGCCAGGCTTTAATTCACTTTGAGAGTTCAGCTTTTGCAGGACATCCCAGTGTTGACAGCTGATGTTTGAAAAAGGCTCAGGTTTTTCTTGAGAAATTCAGGATGCTCACCACTCCCAGCATTGTATCTCTGGCTTGGCCTAGCCTGCTCACCTCACCTGAAAGGTGCAATCAAATTCAAAGCACAGATGTGTCAGGGAATGTTGCTGTCTGTGGTTAACACACAGCAAAAAAGCTGTAATATTGTAATGTCATAAAACCGTATCCATTCCAGGCTGTGGCTTAAGTGGCCATTAAAGCCATACCTCATCCTGCTCTCCTACACATCCTGTTTGATCGAACCCGGGCCCAGTAGTGCACCACCAAGATTACCGCAGTAATTGACTCAGTTTATTGTCGTCGTACTGTCTTTATCGTATTCATCTTAATAATTACCCCTCTCAGCTGCCAGACTGCAGAGATAAACCCAGTAAGACTGATGCTGAATCCAGCCTCTGATTGCTCTTTGTACTCGTGCCAGGCCTCTGGTTGGTCCCGTCTGAGATTTAGGCCTTGTTTCTTTGTTGCGATTGGTTGTGTTGCAGAGTCTGGCTTCATTCTAGTCCTGTGATTGGTTGTGTCCAAAGCTCAGGCCTTGTTTCAAGCTTTTGATTGGCCATGTCTCAATTTCCAGAGACCGTTTGGTTGTATCTCAACTTGAAGTCTGTGCCAGGCCTATGATTGATCATATCCAAGTTTCGGTTGTCGTACCAGCTTTGTGACTGACTGTGTCCAGCATTCAGGCTTCATTCCTGGCCTGTGATCGGTCATATCCAAGATTCGGGTCCTGTGCCAGTGCCTTGATCAGTAGGAGCAATGAGCAGAATGGAATTTTTGCTATCTGTTCCCAAGGCGATCTCCTCTTCTCTCTGCAGTCGGCTCGCCAGGCCTGGCTTCACGCTGCATGTCAACAGAAAACGAAGAATCCTGGCGACCAGGTTTCAACCCAGTTATCACATGAGAGAACCACTATTGCCTCTGTCACATTTCCTTCCAATTTTCCTGAAGTCTTATCTGTGAATTTATTGCAGCGATGATGTTACTGATGGAAGCTTCATGCTGTTTTTATTCATTCAAAAAGGGAAACCCATGCAGTCAATTTGCAAGTGCAGCAGAAACACTGTGGCTCCTGTAGAAGACAGGATGCGGTTACTCGTGGAGTGATCAGAGGGTTTGTTAATGGGCTTTCAAGCCTAATGGCAGTATGGAAAATAACCATTTTAAAAGGTGTAATTATGTAGATTATACATGAATGAACACTTTGATTTGTCTGTGAGTAACAGCTGCTGAGATGGTGGACCAAGTGAAGGGGACTTTTTACTGAGAGCTTTGAAATTCACAGTGATATCTTCTGAGGGGGTTTCTGTGGACAGCTGTATTTCAGGTAGAGGCTGTAGAATACACACAGGTGTTGAATTCACACAGGGATACAATACACACAGGTCTAGATGTAGGTGTAGAATACACAGCTGTATAATGCACAAAGGCATAGAATGCACGTACACACAGGTATATACACAGGTGTGCAATATATGCAAGTGTAGTTTGTAGGTTATTGTTGAAAAAAATTTAGACATATTGCTAGCAAAACAATAGTTTTCTTCAGTTATAAGTTCAGGTCAGTATCAGCTGCATACTACATGTTATACTACATGTTGGGAGAGAGAGAACCACTCAGTTTCTCTCAACACAGAAAGGTGTCAGCTAATATAGACATACAGGCATGGACGGAGCTATATATTTTTATAAATGGAAAGGTACTGGTATTAAGATGGATGTTCAAGCACCAATATGTTTATGTTACAGGTTAGGGTGGGTGAACATATCTAGGTAAAATGAGCTTTAGAAGACTGAAGGTGATAACAGGTGGTTACGCAGGGCTGCAAGACAGCTTGCAACACAGTTTTGATGCAAATTAATTACATTTTTAAATTCATTCACATTCTAAAACATTTTGAGTTGAGTGTTACAGAATTTTTATTAAGTCATAAAGCCATTTATATTTAGGGAATTTATTTTTCTGACAGTTTTACCCAAAGTGACAGACAGTGTTAACCTATCTAGAATCGTCTGCCCATTTATACAGATTCACGGTTGGTGCCGTATTCAGGGTTACTACAGCAGGAGTTGGGTTTCAAATCTCTCACCACTACACCACCTGCTGATCCTATGTGTAAAGGTCACTCCTTTCTTCTTTCTTCCACTGTAGTGACATGACCTGTGGTGAGAGAGAAAAATCCAGGGTCCCTTTGGACCACTCGCTGAACTCTCAGCTCTCTCACTATTGAAAACTCTATCCCTCAGAGCTGCTGAATCCCTTCCCACATTCAAGAAGGACTTCAAACCCATCTCTTTCAAAGCCACTTCTCTTCTGATCTCCTGACAGCTACATAAAACTACATCACACCATCTGACGTGGTCACCATTTTATTTTCTGTCCAACGTGCACCTGCAAAAGGGTGATATTGGGCAAAGTCAAAGTGCTTCTGTATGTAAATCTTCTTATCTGTTGTTGGCACACTTCTGTTTACGTCAACTTTTATGTCACTTTGGAGGACGGTGTCTGCTAAAGGAATTAGTCTAAATGCAGTATTCTGGCAGAGGGTCTCACACAGTTATGGGCTTTTCAAAGGAAAGTCTATAATTATGTTCCTGTTTATACAGGTGGCACAGAGAGAGGGCCACTTCTGAAGGGCAGGATCTGAGCCCCTTTTGCTCATGGCATGCAAAGGATGACTCCAGCAGTCACCACTGAAATGTCTGCCCACACGACAGAATGTCTCACACAGTCATGTTTTGTGGCCCTCTGGAGTCCTGCCCTGGGGCTGGCAACGGGCCCCAAAGAATGCCTTCCCCAGAGCGGCATGTCTGCACAGGACAGCACTGAGCTTGTACCGTGCAGACTCTGTGTAGGTGTCATACCAGAGGGATTCTCGTTCGTCGGACCACACCATGAACATTGTATCAAACACATTGAAATATTATACATTTGGAGCCAAGTTTAAATGGAAAATTTAGCCCAGGCTGGTCACCGAAAACACAATGAGGGTGGTTTTTTGCAGCTTTTGTTTGGAGGGAACTGCACTGTGGGATCAGCCTAGATACTGTCCGCACCACTCATTTTCAGCACTGCTCCTGTCATTTTTCATTTCCATCTCCACCATCTCAGTGCAGCAAGGGCAGGTTTCACCCGTAAAAAATACTGGTGTTTACAGTCTGGGGGGATCGGGTTTGGGATGCCTTCCTATCGATTTTATGTCATTTTTTTTGGTCATCAATATGTGACAGTTCACAAGGGCATCTAGACCATTAGTAAGTGGGATTGAGGGCATTGGGTCTTTTCAGAAAGGTGTTTTCAGGGCTCACAGAGCACCTGATTTGCAAACCATGTTTTAATGGTGTGTGACAGGAGCTCTCATTACTGCCAAAACACCTGCAGCAGTGGGTCCCACCACAGCTGGGTGGGTCAGAGCTCCTTGTTTTTCACAAAGCATGAAGTAATTTTGCAATAGTGTCTCCTGAACTCACTCCTCCAGACGTTCATTGTTATTTTATGCCAGCTGCCCTTTAATGGCACAGTTTTTTTTGTGGAATGTTGGTGTAGATAACTAAAAAACACTGTTGGTAAGTTTGTAGCTTGTTTTGGTCACAGCTCCAGAGTTACAATCAATTGCAAAAAAAATTATCGTAGAGACTTTCTTTGACACACATGCTGGTTAAACTCTGTAAAGTTTGTACTGCATTAAAACAAATTTTAAATGAATGAAGATGAAAAATGCTTTGTCTCCAAACTTTTATTAAATGTCTATTTCTAAACTATTCATTTCGTAAACAGGAGTGACGTTCTTCATCATGCTGCCGATCCCTGGCACTCAGGAACACCAGACAGCTGGAGGGTAAACAGGTTGTGTTTTCTTCACTACAGGCAGGAATTTTATAAAAGTGAAGAAAATGCTCTTAAAAGGAAAAATAAACTGGAGAATGTTTGTGTCTTCAAAACTTTGTAATTGAACATAACATTTGCCTGTTTAGTTTTAGCTTTCTGGTAAATGTTCAGAGTTTTGCAGTGAGGGACAGTCTTCAGGCTGCCAGTTCCTTTGATGCAGACCTTCCAAGTGTGTGCTTCTCATAGATGGATTTGCCCGTACTGTTTGCGAGACTTAAATGGAACTGTCATTCATGGTGTCTAAAGTGCTGCTGGCCACGGGCAGCGTTACGACGTCCTATTAGTGCTGTAACGGTTGCGGAAATCCAGCCTGGCGTGTGAAATGGAAAGATTGTCCCCCGGTTAGGGGAACCATGTGCTTCAGTGGAGCCTTTGTGAGACTTGTGCTTTGTCACATTGTCGAGAAGCATCCATCATCGAACTCCCCGCCACTGCATCATCAGTGGCACTCTTTTAAAGACCGACAGGGGTTTTTTTCCCCCCCAGCCGATTGCAATTAGCTTCCATGGAGCCCAAAGGAAAATGGATGGGGACATCCAGCACCTTGTTTGTGGGGTGAAAGCCTGCTGGCAACACACAGCCGCAAGACTCATAAGAGCTCTTTTCCCAATCATTAGAGCTGGTAAAGTGTGGGAGTGAGAGAGCTTTTAGTGGTCTGCAGATTTATTCCAGTAACTTGCCAACGAGTTGCAGACGTTCTCTGTGTTGTCCGATTTTCCCAAAAACATTCATGTAAAATGTGCAATTTTTTTCAATCGGATCCCAGATTTACGAACTGTTGAATAACAAACTTTTTGCCATCACAAACTTCTGTGAGAAGCATTAAATTTTAACTAATTATTAATTTTTTTTCATAAAAAGATCCCGGATGCCTATTCAAACTGAACCAATGCTTGACCTGATGCTCCAAATAATCATGACTGCAAATAGTAAGTGCTGCCTTTTTTTCAACACCATACTATATCAACTTGTGATAAATCCCAATAGCAGGAAACTCAAAACGTGCAAGTCTGTGCACAAGGCTTTCTGATTCACCAAGGGGAGGGACTATCTGCCAACCTTATCTCCGTGTTGTCACTTTGCTTTTTTCACCAAAAATATATATTTTTTTACCCTTTGTGGGAAAACAGTTGTATTAATCACCCTTCTAACAATATTACTAACAGGTTAAGCCTGAAGAAGTTTCTAATTTTTCTGTAACTTTTTATTCCATTGCCCCAAATTATCATCATGCATGGTTTTTATTTGTTGTTTTTTTGCTTTCTGATTAAAAATGACTAAGCATTAACTGAGTTTCCATTAATCTGCATTGTAACAGTAAGACTTTAGTTCCAGTCTATGAACCTACATTTTAAACACATTTAGTGAAATAACTTTGGTGATTTGAATTTAAGCCAAGACATGGTCATGGGTGGTCTACTGTGTCTTTAATCTTAATAAAGTGGTCCTCAGTTCGAATCAATTTTGAGGACCACTGGTTTGGAAGATACTGCAGATGGTCTTTTGGCTTCGTTCCATGAAGACAGAAACACCTGCGAAGTGGTCGCTGTGCTCTGAGGACTCAGATGCTCAGCATTTTACAAAGTGGTATTGGACCTCGGTCTTCACCCTGCCATGTGTAATGAAGAGTGAAGATGAAGGGACTGCCCTTTGGTCATTGTGACTTGTGTCCGTTTTGATCACTTCCAAACTAATTTCTCCCACTGTTCAAGCTGTTAGTTTCCTCTTAATCCTGGAAACGCTGAACTGAACGAATGCGACCGGTGCTTCATCCTGAAGAAAAGGGACCATATCTGGCTAAACTGAGCGTTCCATTGTGTCTGTGCATGTATGTGTGTGTGGAAATGATCTGATGGGCATAGAGGGTTGCCATCCGTGTTTTTGCAGGCAATTTCTATTTTGATGCAGTTCCCTTGAATCTGAAATGGAGAAGCTGATTATTTGATATGCTGAACCTCTGTTTGTTTGTTGGTTTTCTCCTGCTGGAGGCAGAAAGCACCCACATTCACCATGTCATTCTCAAAGGAATCTCCTTATATTATTTTTCCTTCAAGAGTTGGTGTGTGGAGTGTTTGTTTGTTACAGGCTTGTTTGCCATGCTCAGGTCAGGATTGTCTGAAGGGAGACGAGTGTTATTTACTCATACATTCCTGCCATAGCCACCTTCAGGTGTTCTCTTGCGGTTCCCATGTTTGCGAGATGCACTAGCAGGCGTGTGAAGCTCCTGGGCTGTGCTTGTGCAGAAGATGCTGATTTTGGACCACAAGTCCCTTCTCCTATGCGAGACACTAATGGATACGCCATCTTTCAGCTTATTTGGTCTTTGTTGAATGTGAGGGGCAGTAGGTAGCAGTGGCTGGAGGACCTGTTCAACCACAACCCCTTTCCTGATCAAGGCAGCTGGGCTCTGATCAACAGGTTTCTGGCCACAGAGACAGGTAAGACCTCCAAGGCAGAACTCCAGAGCTCTGCAGAGGTGTGCAGGTCAGAGGCTCAGAAGGAACTCAGCTCTTCAACAGAAATGCCTATCTGTATAAAAAGATACCACTGCAGGCTGTGGAAACCAAACAGATTAAATAAGTTTTTCACCTCAGTGTTCAGCCTTGTATAAATGAGTGAGTACCCTGAATGGCCGTAGGGCTGACTTGTGCCGCCACTTGAAGTGCTAGGTGCTGCTGGCCTGTGAGTCAGTGCTTCTGCTGTTGGTTTGCCATTTTTTTAAACTGAATGAGCACCGTAGTCAGAAATCAAACTGTGAAAAGGTCTGCACTTCTGTACCTATAGGACCTCATCATTGCCTACACTCCACCAAGAGCCCTGTGCTCCTCCACCTCTGGCTTCATGGTGGTCCCACTCAAAATGAAAGTTTCATTTTCTGTTTTGGCCCCATTGTGGTGAAGTGAGCTGCCTCTGTCCATCAGGTGTATTTAAACAGCAAATAGGGTTTCAAACCCATCTCTTTCAGGGCCATTTCTCTCCTGATCTCCTGACAGTTACATAAACTGGCATAATACCATCTGTCTCAAATACATTCATATTGTTTTTTTTCCACTTCTATATGCAGCTACTCATGCAATGTGGTATTGTGCAAACTGCCTGCTCTGAGAATTGTGTTGTTGATGCACTTTTGTTTACTCTTGAGTCGTAAGTCACTTTGGAGAAAAGTGTCCACTAAATAAATAGGTCTAACTGGCTGAATGAGTTCCAGTCCCGCAGTCCAATTGCCTGGTATCAATGCCCTGAATTCTTCTTGAAACACATGAAATTTGGAACTCTGTGCTCTGCCGGGTTGCTGCATAGGACGAAAGCTGTTTGTGGGTGTTATTACACTCAGAACTGCGGTAGGTCTTTTGGGTGCCAGATTAAGATTTACTTTTGCAGTTCCCGTGCTTCCTCACAGACTGGGGCTTAACTAAGGTGCTTGGAACCTGATGCAGATCCTTTCTTTCCTTGGCACCCTGCCCCAAATACACTATGGAGCAAAACTAATGTTAGTAGCAATGGTGTATACCATGTAATCTAAAGAATAATAATAATGGGGAAAAAGAAACAGTCAGCTGCTACATGATGCAAATTTTATTCAGAATTTCCATACTAATTAGCAGATTCTTTTAAAAACATTGTAACTGCACTGAGAAACAGGAGCTTCATTTCTGCTCATTTCTATGCAAAATATCAAAATCGCAGCATTCACAGTAACTCGCTCATCCTGAAAACTCTCCAATACATTTAGAAGTCAGGGGGTCTGTAACATCCCACAATGGTGAAATACAGGTATTTACAGATAAACAGCAGCAATGTGATATGGGAGAGCCTAAGCTGCCCCCATTACTACAGTAGTACTTAAAAGGACCTCTGATGTTCTTCTAATCGCATCGTGATTTGGCTCCGTGGGAGCTGTGGCTCACCTGTAATGCACTCCTGTTGAACGTGTGTAAATAAGTAGGAGTCTAATTACTGTGAGAAGTTATGGGGGATTGTGGACCCTGTATATGTTCACGTGCACTAGCCCAACCTGCACCCCTTACCGATATAAAGAGCAGAGCACGCTGAGGAAAGAACCTAGATAATAATTTTGGTTTCACTTGTTTTAGTCACCCCAAAATTGTGCACTTTTCTTTTAATTCCCTGCAAAGAATCATTTTTGTACAGCCCTGGCACCCAGAATAGTCAGTCTCCCACCTCTTTATATGCCACTGCTCACAGACAAAACAAAAATCTAGCAGATTGGTTATGCTCACTCAGTGGAAAAAAGATTCTCTATTTTCCTCTTAAAAATACTGCGGGGTCAATAATTTACCGGCGTTTGTTCTGCGGTAGGTCTGCATGGGTTCAAGTGGAGCAGAAGCCTTCGACACCCACATTTTATTCATTGCAACATGAGGCTATAGATATTGTCATTGGAAAAAAAATTGCATCATAATTGATGCACCATTTGGCACAATCACAGGATACTGGGATGCTTAACTCCTGTCCTTGAGGAGATTTATATTTGCACTGGCTGCGTTACACAGCACTGTCCGAGTCAGAACGTGGAAAGGTTAAAAGTCATAAATTATATACGGCCAAACTTTATTACCTTTAGGCTTGTTGCACTTGTCAGCCTCATGGTGGGGCCACTCTGTCAGGAGGAAATACACTCAGCATCTGATGCAACTGCATGCACATTTCCAAGGCTTATGTCAAATACCAAAGTAGAAATTTTCACAAGTGAGCTTTTTGTCATTTCATGAATTTGACTATACAAAAAGTGCCCATAGAATGAGAGGCTACACTGCAGCAAATTTCAAGTCTGTGACTTGAAAAGCTATTTATAAAGAACAAACTTGCGAAGCAGTTTGAGTTTTATACATGTATCAATTTACATATAAGCATTTGGCAGAAGCTTTTCTTCAGATTGACTTATAGCTCAGAGTAAACAAAAGTGCATCAACAACAAAGAGAGATTAGGAACAAGCACACAGTGGCTAAAGCTCCCGAATTCCAGTAGCTACCTGGTAAATGGTAACTTATGGTCCATTTTGGCCCCAGAATGACACATCCAAAAGGAGGTGATTTTTAATTACTTTGTTATAGCAATTGAAAGCCACATTTGAGTAACTGCACACCTGGAACAAGACATCCGGACACACGTGTGAGATGTGTACTGAATCTCTCTCTTCTGGTGTCACCTGACCGTCACTATTCTTGTCTCTTCCCAGCGTGAAGTTGTCTATAAGTGGAATGTTCATCTTTGTGGATTGTGATGCATAGCAGGAGACACGGGGGATTAATACATAATGTGTCATTTAAAGCTGCAGATAATTTCACCTCTAAGGAATTCGTTCTTTGGTGTGTGCCGTTCAGCTTACTGAGCCCCTCAAAGCCCTTTTATCCTCTATATATCCTTATTTATTTATTCATGTGTAATTTATGACTCTTCAGCCTTTTTCCACTTTCTGTCTGTCTCTGTCATTATTTTGCTTTTTCTTGACATCAGGTTGACATTTGTTGTTTGCTATTCTAGATTCATTCAGTTTCCTTCAAGTATAAATGTTTATTAATTTATTCAGTCATGCATTCATTCATTCATGCTTTTTACTCAACAATACGTTGTTTGAGGATATTGACGTGGGTCAGACTTACTGAGGTCTCTCTACCCAGAATTCATTTTGAGGGAAGGGGGCTATAGGATCCCTCTGAGAAGCAAGCCCCCCAAGCCCTCCACTGGTTTTCTCAATTCCTTGCCCTGTGCAGTTGAGATAAGAGCGGGACCTAATTCCTCAAGCAGCAAATGCTCCCTGACCACCAGTTATTAAATGCCACTCTCTGTTGCCTAGTAACTGAGCCCAAGCGGGAGATGAACTGGGCAGCCGCCCTGATAACAGTTACGTTCAAGATTCTCACACAAGACCCACCAAGTAACTCGGTCCGAAGTGCTGTGCTGTCTCAGGGAACTGAACCGTTCTCGTCGTTACCCGACTTTAGTCTGCCACACAGGAGTCCATCCCCCTGAACTGGAGACCTCTCAGAATGGGAGGAATGTTCTGACCTGATCTGTGGGGTGGGGTGGGGTGGGGTGGGGGGGTCACAGTACCCCCTCAGTTGCCAGGTCAGACCAGCTGCTTCCAGCTCCAGTGGCACATTTTGTGGCCCTAAACCTTGACCCACAGGTGAAACCACTGTTAGCAGTCAGCTGTGACCTTCTGCTCTTCACATCTAAGTCAAGTTTGACAAGCAGAAGCAGGACATGCATCACACTGCACTGCTTCTGTTGTTACCTTTGGATCCTCCCTGTTTTCATCGCATCGTGTTGTACTGTATATATTTTTATTTTCAAAGTTCTCTTTGTATACTGCTTGTTGTGTGTCATACCCTGAAACTGACATGTGCATACAAGGGTATGTATGCCTGACAACTGTGACTTTGGCTTAATTAATGTAGTAGTGAATAGGAGTAAAAATAATAATAAACAGTCAGCTCACCACAGTTAAACACGTCTCTCGGTTGCTGTTAAGCGGATGTGTCTTATGCCCTGTTAGTCAATTTCTCTTCCCACTCTTCACACCCCAGACTCGGCTCAGCTCTAGCAGCTGGTCCGGCTAGCACATCCGAGTGGCGACAATGATGCCGTAGCCAGTTTTGTTTTTTAGGAATATGTGTAGCTTGATTTTGTCTTATTTTATTTTAGTTTTTAGAATGCTGAGGCATGTTGTGTTGAGGGAGTGACCAGCTATGAGGCCATACAGGTTGGATTTAAAGGATTTTTTAAAATTGAAAACACAAAATAGTGCCACTGTAAACTTAATATAAAAAAGCAGCTTTTGTAAGCGGTTGCTTTCACACATAAAAAAGTTGTAGCTCACTTCTTTTCTCTGTCGGGCCCCCATAACTACTTTGGCCACACGTGATCCTCTTTCAATAATCAGGTGCAGCCGATGATCCAGGAGGTGGATGTGGTCCCCACCCCCTGCATGCCACAGTGTTTTGTTTTTTTGTTGTTTTTTTTTTGTACAGATTGTTTTGTGTCATTCTTTAAAAACTTTTTTTAAAATTATTCATCTACCTTTTTTGGTCTTCCTTTATTATCCCAGCATCAGTAATGCCTGAACTTCAGAACAAGTTTTCATTATATCACAGCAGCTATTTTTACATGTTTTCACAAAATGAGACTGTTAGGAAGTTAAATGTGTAATGGCTTATAGTAGTTCGAAATGCCATTAAAGGTTTTATTTCAAAGTTCACTAAGTCACATCGTGCATTGGTTTTGACTTTAATAGCATTTTAAATGGGTGCCACTTGTCTTACTGAATTATCTTCATCTGGGTGCTCTGTTTTTCAGGTTTTACAATTTTACAGGTTATTTTTGTTTTTAATTTGAATGCATTTACTTTCATTTATTAATTTAGCAGACATATTTCTCCAAAACAACATACCATTCAGTCAACAAAACTGCATTTCATAACGAACAGTTGCAGATTGTTGACTCAGACAGTTTGTCCAGTATCATCATTTTTGGCAGCGCACAATATACCAGTAGTGGCCCAGAGAACTGATAGAACAGAGGTGACTGTGACAATTTTGTGATGCCAGTTAGTTACCAAATCAGGAGAGATCTCTTCTGAAATAAATAAAGGGATTCAGCAGCTCTGAAGGGTGGATGGAGTTCATTCCACCACATGGTAGCCAAATGGAACATTTTAATGGTTTGTGTTTTATTTGAGAAAAAAAGAAGTAAAACTCATCTCTGGCTCCCGGTTATGTAGAATTTATTTTTACAAACGCACTGTGTTGTACAGTCATTGTCAATTTTGCAGACTATAGAGGAGGAAATATCCAGATATGACAAAAATACAGAAAAGCAGAAGTATAATTTGTTTTTTGTGCATTGTTATTTTTTCTACAAAAAACTAAAAGTTAAATATTTACAGCTTTAAAATAAGCTTTTTTGTTTTTTTTTTGTTTTGTTTTTAAGTGCAGTTTTTTTCCCCATTTTCCATTTTTCCTGGAATATTCTTGCAATAATCTGTAAAATTTAGCTCCACTGATTGAAGGATGGACTGTGTTGAAGAAGGTGACTAGAGTGAGGGGGTCTTGGAAAATCTCCCCGTATAGGTTTGTCTGGGGGTTTGGTTCTTCAGGAACAAAAGTGAAATGCCAGCTTGGTGCAGAAGGTTAGATGCTTGTGGTCTGGCTTGTCCCAGAAGAGTCTTGTTGATCTACTGGTGGACCCAGAAGAATGTTGTCTTGCAGCTTCTCTTTTCATCAGATGGAATAAACATGCTGCACCAGCAGTGAAGTATCTAAATCCTGGGGTGGAACATCCAAATGTCAGGGTGAGAAGTGATGCAGCACCTGCCTCTGTGCATCTACAAGTTTCCAGCAGAGTAAATGGGCACTATTGCGTGTTGTGCTGGACGAACGAGACAGACAGTAATGCATGTATCTACTAGAGAGGACATTTCCTTAGCAAACAAAGTGACGCAATTGCCTGTTCCTTTACTTTTTAGTGTTTTGTACACCCAGTTAAAATGGTATAATCTCAAACTCCTGGTGTTTGTGATTATTTTTTATTGGTTAGAAATGAGTGTTTTCTTATCCTTGTTAAGCTGAAACCACAGACTCTGTAATGGAATATTTCCCTTTTGCTGTGTGTCCTTTTAGGAAAGGTGGTGAGGACTCCAAGTCTTCCCATCTTAAGTGGAGCATTCCCACCACAAAGAATGGATCCCTGGACACATGTCTCATAGCCACATCTCATATCAAACAATACCAGCCATGTTCCTGCAGCTTGGCCCCATTATCTGACCTTCGCCCCTGTAGCGACTGCTCTTCCAGGTACATACATCCAGACCCCCCCCCCCCCCCCCCCCC
>UFQX01000383.1:20287-69096 GCA_900497675.1 Arapaima gigas | reverse complement strand
TGACCCCCCCCCCCCCCCCCCCCAAATGCCTAAGCATGAACCATACACCTAATTCATCCTATAACCATGATCACTTCATTCCTGCCACAAAACCGTGACCCATACCCCAGTAGCCCCTTCCTAGTAATGGAAACTGGTACGAGATGTGGCCAAGTTGGTGGTGTGGTCTGGATGTATTGTGAAGCAGTACACGCCTGGTTTAATGGTTCTCTCTGGAGTAAGTGTGAGCTTTGGGGTAAATCTTCTTCAGCTGGTTCTGGAAATGCACGTAGCAGGCAGATAATCCAGGGCTTTCTGAGGCACACGTTCTCTCGCTCACTTGCTCGCTCTCTCTTATGGTGACATCATGTGGAAAGTGTAGCGTGTTTAAAAGGATTTCTCCTTTCAGACTGTTATGGCTGGAGGAGCAGTGCCGGAAAGCGGCGCTCTCTGGTGCCTCGCAAGCTGCGCTTGTGCCGACCGTCTGGCTCTCAAAGCTTTTCTTCCCCGGGTTGTTGTAAGAGCTGAGATGAACATTGAAAACCACCTGTTCAGGAGTTAAAAAAAAAAAAAAAAAACGGTCGTACGGCTCTTTATACTCCATTTCCCACAGTCTGCTGCGTCTGTCGGGGTCCCCGTGTGACACCACGTTTACCTAGAAGGGCCGGGGAGTTTTCAGCGATCACAAACGTTCTCCACCAAGGCCTGGACCACACAGTTTATTGATTAGCAGTTATTGATTAGTGTCTATTAACACGTGGTTTGAAATGGTATGACTGTCACAGGAATCCAACCGCTGCCAGTGTGTGGTTATAAGGTTGGTTAGAGTTAGTGGTCAGGACAGAAGGGTTAGTCAAACTGTAGTTGGGGAACAGTTGAGAAGGCAGTCGGGGCTGCGGTTGCTGCAGTGGTGGAACCATTGGGGGGTGGTGGAAAGGCGGGGGGCAGCAGTTTCGGAGCAGCCGTGAAGGGTGCCAGACCTCAGTCAGCAGACTGTTCCTTCATACTCCGCCCACGGCAGTCCTTCACCAAGGAGCCGAACAAAAAGGCCTACAGTGTTAACGCTGGCAATTGTCTCACAGTAATTGGGCCTGACGGTTTGCCCTCTGGCGGACGCCAGCGGTCTGCCTTTCCCATGGCCCATTCTCCACATTCTTCATGTTGTAATTGTGCCTAGCAGTCTCAGAGGTTTAAACCCCAGACTCCTTCCTTGACCGTGTATCACCAAATGCGGTTTTTTCTCAGCATGTTCAGATTTACGGTTTTGGAATCTGAACTGTCTCGATTGCATTGTGATATGTGATGTTAAATCGAATGCAAAGGACAGGCCTGGCCAATTTGGGAAATTTGCCCATTCTTCCTTCAAAACGTCTGCCAGATGTTCTAATTGATACAAGGTGGATATAAACCCGCACTTTTGTTGGGCTTTCAAATGCCTGCTTCTGTTTCGGCTGCTAATGAGGTGCTACGTGCGCCTGTCCAAAAACAACATGGATGCTCTGAGGCTGAAGTTCACGTTGGGCCACAAACAGCCACCCGCCCCCTTCTCTCATTCAGTGTGTTAAGCTGTCTGGAACCTGCAATATACTGGACTTCACTTTCAAAGCCCCAGGGAGCCGCCCCCTGCCTCTGGACCGCTCTCAACTTCTATTATTATATTATCCTTCGCTGTTCATTTCTCGAGTGGAAAAAAGGCCTGTGTCTACCTTCTGGAGCCGAGTGCACAGACTTCTCTTGCTTAAAATATATACATATATAAAGCCACAGTCAATTTATGCAGCTTTACACTTATTTCGTATTATTTATTCATTGTATTTATTTGTTATTTATCAATTCAGGCTAACTACCTTGATCAAGGGTGCTACAGTAGGCGGTGTGATTTGAACCCTGGCCCTTTTGAGTTAAAGCTGACAGCTCTAACTACTGTTTCCCCTGAGATGTAAGAAACAACTTGTGCAACTTGGGAAAGCAGAAAGAATGTTGCTGTTTATGTTTATTAAATAAAAAATTAAACCCTAAACCCCTAACCCTTAATAAAGATCCAGAGAGAGCTCCAAGATCTACTGCATGTGAAGTACAGTTGTAGATGTCTTCAAATGTGGGCTGAGGACATGGGACAGGATTACTTTGGTTCTCAGCAGCTGCTGTTGTGTTTGTACCTTTACATTTTAAACCCTGTCACACTCCTCTCATATTAGAGCTGCGGCCACCTAGAGCAGTTTCCCTCTGGGATTAATAGTTTTCATTCGTTTGTTCATTTATTCATTCAGCAATATTAGCCCAGGTCCTCCTGATTCTTCAATGGTGTCAAGTAAGGTGAGTTGTACGTCGGCTGTGTGGATGTGTCTCGCTGATAGTGTCACATGTTGCTCCTGCTGTGGTTGCCACCTGCAAATCAACTATCCCAGATGTGAGACACAGAGTCTTTGTCTGGCACTCAGACCTACCTGCCTTTGACCACTAGGAGATACTGACTGCTGTGACAGGTGATCAAAATGATTATTGTGCAACTAAAGAATGGTTGTAATTTCCTCCATAAAGACATATGCTTATTGAGCCTCTTTATTAGATGCGCTGGTTTAGTAGGGTCATCTTTTGACTCTGGAGCAGCGTGGATTCAGCAACAAGGTACTGGACTTGTTTCCCCAAGGTATTTGTCCACAGTGCTTTGTCAAGTTTCCTGTTTCTGCACATTTTTTTTCATAATGTTAACATCTCGAGCTCTATTGGTTTGAGATGTAGGAGAGTACAGGCTGCCATAGGTGGGTAAGGCCGTTTTTGTGTTTCTGGAACTGTAGTGTGTAAAAATCCCGCAAGGTTGCCTGTTTCTGAAATGCTGCAACCATTGCGCTTGGCACCAGTGATCAAGCTGTGTTCAAAGTCAGACTGGACGTGCTGTCCACTCTAATGTCCATTCAGACAGTAACTGGACCTCTAGATCTAGTCTCTGTGTTTTATATACTGAGTCCCAGCCATGTACAGAGCCATCATAAATAGTCGTGTGTACCTAATAAAGTGGCCAGTGAGTGGATGATGATGACGATGATGATGATTAAGAGTAATTTGGAGTGACCACTTTACCAGAAACGCCCCCCCCCCCCCCACTGTGGAACTAAACCAGCACTAGTGTTACCCCTTGTGCAGCCATGCCACTTAAGCGTAANCCCTTTACCCAAAACCCCCCCCCCCCCCCCACTGTGGAACTAAACCAGCACTAGTGTTACCCCTTGTGCAGCCATGCCACTTAAGCGTAAGGGGTGTGTGTGCATTTGTTCTTGCTTTCAAATGAGTGTGTGGCTGGTAGTTCGTCTAAGTCTGAGGGAGTGTACAGGAACCAATAATGATGGTTCCGGAGGAAGGCAGAGCTCCTCAGAGAGGACGCACGGCCGCCTTACGTGTCTCTGGTCTCTTTACACAGACAGTAAACGCCCCTCCAATCCCCATCCTCTGTTGACAGGCCTCTTTTGGTCGCTGTTCCTGTGGCACAGCCTCTGCCTGCTCCAGTACAGGGTGTTGATGGGAGGTGCTCACCTCCCTCCTGACCTCACTATTGTCTTCTCTCGACCTGCAACCCCCTTGGTGACGGCTGTGACCGCTATCCCATGCGTGGTGCCAGTGTTGTCAGGAAGCAGATCCCCAACAAGCCACAATGCTCCATCTGCTTCCTTGAGATGTATTCGTCTAGTGAGGACCATGAGGGTGGTTCAGGGGTCAGGGGTCTTCAGGCAGCTGGCCATTTCCAAGGCCAACGTGGACCTCTGTGTGAAGGGATTCTATCCCACAGCTGTTACCAGGTGTAGCCTGTCTGCAGGACTTCCCCATAGAGATTCCATTACATCATGAAAATGGAGTTCCATAATGATATTACAGGCAGAGTGAGTGCACTTAAGCCTTTAGTATTTATCAGGATCACACACATACACGTTTAAGCTATAGCAGGCATTACCAGACAGTACATTACAGAAATAATGTAAGACTTGTGACTCTGACCACTCCCTCGTTCACTAAATGAAACTGTGTTCTTCACTGTCCAGACTGGCTCCTGGCCATAAGAAGGGAAGTGGTTAATCCTTTGAGATGTGGCACAGCTAATCAGCTGCTGACTCTAAGCCCTAATGGATCCCGCCCTTCTATTAGCAGCAAATTTCTTACGATTTACAGTTTATGCAGAAGTATTTTGGGTTGGGTACTATGGCCAAGGGTACAGGAATGAGAACCTAACCTGAGGCTCGACTGTGCACCTCCCCAACTGTACATCACTACTGATGTAATCGCAGCAGTCACATGCAGCAAGACGTGTAAGGGATTTCCCGAAACCATGGAGTGAGGGTAAGCATTGGGTAAGAATGCATTCAAATCCAGAGTGCCCCACGGTGGCTGGACTGAATTAGCACTTATTTCTGGTGTTTTCGCGGTGAAGTGCGTACCTTCTAACAGGCAAGCTGCTAAAAACAGCTCACACCGTATCGCTTGTTCCACAAGTGGAAAAAAGAAAAATCACAATCGCATCTGGAATGAAGCAGGAGCCTTGGGTCAAGCAGCTCTCCTCATAATCCATCGCACCACTGGAAGTGCAATTAACTGAGGTCCACTTTAATTGGTGTCCTCGCTGGTGCTCCACGCAGGACTCGGTGCTTTTAGGGGGTTCGAGTGGGCATCTGTCACGAATTCTGCGTTTCACTCTTATCAGGCACAAAAAAAAAGTTCCAAAAGGAAAATAAAAAACTTCACTCCTTTGTATGAAACCTTTGGGAAAAAAATTAATATATTTGGTGTCCAAAGACCCCTTTGATGTTTCTTGATAGCCAAGCAGCAGCAGTGTGACAATAAGCACAGCAAAGTGCGATGGTGGCCTCAGGATGTGGAAAAACCAAAACACAACCACAAAATGTACAGGTAATCCCAAGCAGTTATGGGTGTGGCCTTGTTAGCTTCCAGGCTGTGATATCTTACATCCTGAAAACATGTTCCAAAGACTATGCAAAAAGGGGCGGAAAGTTTCACTCGGGGTCCATTTAGGTGGTCTGGTTTTCACCCACAGTCCAAAGCTTCAGGTGCACTGGTGACTACAAATAGCCTATTGGAAGTGGGATTGTTGCATTGCTCCATTGTGTGGACGGTTAGATAACTAAGTATCTTAGCATTTTGTATCTGTCTGTAAGTTGCCTTGGACAAAGGTATCGGCTAAATGGGAGTTAATATAATAATCTTTACAGAAATGGCAGCAACAGTAGTGAGGATTTTATACATGCCATTCAGATGAGAACCAAGCAGGTCTCACTGACCCTTGCCTGCAGAACCAGAGGCTGCTTAAGACTTCGAGTTTCTTCAAAGGATATGGATGCTTTCCCAAAGTCGGAGCTCGAACGCTGCCAGTGCCTTGTATTCTGCATCCTTAAGATGTCAGATGTTTGGAAAGTCATTAAAAGGGAGTCGCATGCTGCTTTTGTTAATGGGCGCTTTCTCGGTGTAGGCTCGCGGGCTCTGGTCGATAGGATTCGGCGCTCCATTAATCTCGCATTTGTCTAGTTATGAGCCTCATTCCTTACAGCCAGCAGCACTAAACTCTTTGATGCGGCCAGAAATACCCTTCAAAATAGCAGCCCGGTCCTGTGCATGAGGAGACAGAGAAACAGAGGAGGATTAATGGAACCCGGTGAGAGCCTGATGAGGCAGAGGTGCTGGGGGCCACCTAGTGGTGTTGAGCTGTAAGTACAGCTTTCCACAACTGGATAAGTGGCTTGGAGTCCAGTCATCAGATTCTGAGTCATAATCAAAGTTTCCTGGATATATTGCTATTGTGTTATTCACAGGCTGCTGTCAAAGCTTCCAAACACAGGACTGTGGACTTTAAGGGAAGCGTGTTGCATTTTTTTACCTAAAACAATTTTAAATATAAATGTTTAATTTCTGTGGACTTCTTAGAGCAGAAAATATATACAGTTTAGTTATACTTTATGTCTCTCTCTTTCTATCTCTATATATATAGTCAGTCTATCCGGTTACCCATGGTTCATTGTACATTGTTACTCCATGCAGTTAATGCAAATGAACTTGTCCAGTCTCAAAGTAGAAAATGTTGCGTATTTTTCCTTTCAGATTTGGAGCCCCCGAAGGTTTGGTTTTTCCATCAGCCATTCTCCAGGAGACTCAGTTTTCCGGGCAGCAAGCCCATGGAGGGGATTGTGGAGCTCTGACCCCTCTGGGCCGGCTCAGCAAGACCGGAGCCATGTCTGCCTGCAGCTCCTTCACAGAGCACGTGTGGAAACCGGGCGAGTGCAAGAACTGCTTCAAGCCCAAGAGTCTGCACCGTGTGGCTGAATCAGGCCTGAAGAACGGGCCTCCGGAACGGCCTGCACAGCTGCAGAGCCTCGGCGCACCTGAGGGGAGGCCCAACGCCAATATTAGTAGCTCTTACCAGCGGGGAGGAGGGCCTGGACGCTCGGGACACTTTCGGCCCCCAGTGGCCAAAAAGCCCACCATTGCAGTGAAGCCCACCATGATGCTGTCTTCCCCCTCAGCTGGCCTGGACTCTGAGGGCAACCGCACAACCGCTGAGACTGGCAAAGGGCCTGACTTTCCAGCATGGAATCGGAATGGAACTAACCGGAAGAGACGTGGGGGGCTGAATAACAATGAAGGAGAGGAAGGAGCAGGAGAAGAGATTGAAGGGTACGGCCCACGCAGCTGCCGGGCACCATGTGTCAGCAGCAGCAACAACAATGGCCTGACGGATGTACTAAAGGAGATCGCCGGTTTGGGTTCTGGGCCCAGCTCCAGCTCTGGCTCCAGCTCTAGGGATCTCTTCCTGGGACGGATCAGCAGCTCTTACAAGCGCTCCTTGGAGCGAGGCTTACAGGCCTCCAGCTGCCTGGCTGCAGGCAGCAGACGTGGCGGAGCGTCACACAAGCGTGTCTCCCTGAGCGACAGCACCGAAGTCATCAGCACCGAGGGGGGCCGTTTCTGCTATCCTGAGTTCTCCAGTGATGGAGAGGAAGAGGACGAGGAGGAAGAGGAGAGCGAGAGTGAGGAGGGGGCAGAGCATGAGAGCTGGGACGAGAGTGATGAGGAGTTGCTGGCCATGGAGATCCGCATGAGGGGGCAACCTCGCTTCGCAAATTTTCGTGCTTCCACCCTCTCTCCTGTACCCTTTGCTGTTGGCAAAAAGTGGAACACGGTGCCCCTCAGGAATCGCTCCCTGCAGAGGATCTGTGCTGTAGACTATGATGACAGCTACGACGAGATCCTCAATGGCTACCCATCCATCAACACCAACGGGGACCTCGTGCCCTTTGGTCAGAATGACCTGCAAGGGAGTGGTTTCTTCTCAAACTCTGAGTCCACCACCTCTCCTGAATCATCCTCCTCCTTGCCAGAGGACTCACGGACCACTACCTCCAGTAGTACAAGCAGCGCCCCGAGGCGATTGCCAAATGGTCTGCACTCCCCCTCGGCCTCCCAACAGCATGCATCAGAAAGTAACACGGAAAAAGATCCAGCTGTACGGGCACTACGATCACCCAAAGCTTCAGAGACCCACAAAGCTATTTTGGCCGTTAGACTTGAGGAGCGAGATGGGACTCAGAAGGAAGCTGGACCCCTCCCACAAGCTCTGCCAGGCCAGCCTGTTACTATCAGCTTCAGTGCCACTGAAGAACAGGCTAAACCATATCGTGTGGTGAGCCTGGAGAAGCCTCCCGTTTGCAAACCCTACACAGTAGTGGATGTGTCTGCATCCATGACCCACCCTGAAGAGCACCCACCGGAGATCATTTCCAAACCCAGTTGTTCCTCTGTCTCCACCACCCCCGTCAACAGCACCAGCTCCTCCATGGCACTCCCCCTGTCACCAGCATCATCAGTCTCCCCAACATCTCAGAAACCTGTGTTGTTCAGTGCCTCCCGCAATAAGACCGGCAACGTCCGTTATCAGGAAGTGTGGACATCCAGTACCAGTCCACGTCAGAAAGTCCCCAGGGTAGAGCTCATGGCAGGAGGTTCCTCCGGCCCAACAGTACCACCCAGACACAGCAATCACAAATCGGCACCCACTTCCCCCACAGCTGGTCTTTCCTCTTCTTCCCGAACTGTGCCCGTGAAGTCACCCAACTTGTCTGAGATCAAGTTCAACAGCTATAACAATGCAGGCATGCCACCCTTCCCCATTATCATCCGCGATGAACCCACCTACGCTCGTGGCTCCAAGAACGCCGTCAAAGTGCCCATCGTCATTAACCCCAGTGCTTATGACAACCTTGCGGTTTACAAGAGCTTCCTTGGTCTCAGTGGGGAGCTACCAGCACCCAAATCTGCAGGAGGGGGAAGGGTGGCTAGTCACACATATGAAGAGATTGGCTCCAGTGAGAGTGTGCCGTCATCCCCAACAGAGACGTCTGCCAACGAGAAGATTGTGTCTGAGAAGGTTAGAGAAGACAGAAAACTAAGTCCAAGTGCACAGAACGTCCAAGAGCTCAATGCTGGAATGACAGCAGACTCCAAAATGACTGCAGACATGAGTCCTGCAAGCGTTTCGTCACCCGGTCTAGCTCAGTCTGGAAGTTTAGCAAAAGGCAGCTCTTCTGCAATCTCCCCAGGGCGCTGTGGCAAGTCCAGTGAAGAGGTGACACCCAGCTCCGACAGCAGCACCGAGCGCCAGGCATCAAAAGGCACTGCTACGACCCACAGGGAGAAAGCCAGCGCGGTGCTTTCCCAGATTGTCGCGTCCATCCAACCGCCTCAATCTCCGCCAGAGTCACCTGCAGCAGCCCAAAGCATAACCTGCAGCGTGGAGGAGCTCTATGCACTCCCACCTGATGCCACTAGGGACACACTCAGTAGGCCCAAATCCCTCTTTTCCACTCCTGAAGGCTGCCTCTCCAAACCTAAGAAAGAAGGGCCACCCAAGCCGTTGCCAAAGTCCCATAGTGCCTCAGCTGCTGTACCTCCGATCAGCCCGAGGACAGAGCCCAGCGCTCCCTTCCCTCCACCCAGATCCACATCCTCTCCATACCACGCTGCCAACCTACTCCAAAGGCACTTTGGGAACTGGTCCAAGCCAACAGCAGGCACTCCGCGGTCCCACGAGGGTGAAATGAGTCCTGGTGGGGGTGAGGGAAGGCGAGCGCCTGCGGAGAGTGCCAAGCCCAAGCGTTGGATCTCCTTCAAGAGTTTCTTCCGCCGGCGGAAGGATGAAGATGAGTCGCGAGACCGTGCAGAGCGGGAGAAGGACAAGGGAAAGCTGGTGGGCCTTGATGGCACTGTTATCCACATGCTCCCACCACCTCCTGTCCAGCAGCAGCACTGGTTCACCGAAGCTAAGACGGACGACCCCAGCCAGAAACCCACCATCATCTTTACATACAAACCCGAGTCAAGAACAGGTGCTGACAGCGAGGAAGGTGAGCAACTGCGTGTGGAGGAGATTAGAGACACCACGTGGCCCTCTCCGGGTCAGTCTGGAAAGCCACAGAGCCCCAGGACATCTCCAGATCCCCGGGATGTCAGGTACGTGCAACTAGTCACGGTCACACACTGAACAAGCCTGTTTTTTAATCTCCTAACCCTGTTATGCATTCGACCTGCATCTTGTTTTCCTCTTTAACCCTCTAATTAGAAAGTAGCCGTTTACATCATTTTCCCAAATGTTTAAGTTTGCGGGGGGTATTTTTGACAGAAGGGGTCCATTATGCTTTATTGAATGCACAGTTGATTGTTTGTTAGTGTCCCGGCTTGTTCCAATAGCTCATAGAAAATAATGTGACTGGAGCTTTCCAAAGCGTGCATCTGCAGCGTTATTGCACAATTAGCGGCGAAGATCCCGTTTGTCACTCGCGGTTAATTAAGCGATTCAAGTTGAGCCACCTTGCTGGCTGACAAAACGGGCCGCTGACAGTCATTTCTTATGTAAATTTGCTTAATCAAAGTATCCTGTGAGTGTGACTGCCTCATTAGCTTAAGTGTTATTTACCGCTTACCGGACTGCCCAGACATGCTTTTTTGTGTCCGATAAATCTTCATCTGGTGGCCCTGGAACTGAGCTGGCGTCCCGGAGCTTCGGTGTGTGTCGCTAATGGGAGGAAGCCTGCTGCTTCTGTACATTGAGTTTGTTTATTTCCCCGCAGAGTGTATTTCTATACGTAAAGGGGGTCCGCATCAACTTTTACCCCGCAGTCAGAATGTTGGTGCTGTGTCGGTAGTGACTTCGTGACAGTCGAAGGGCACTTTGGCACGTGTTAGACTCGCACGTCTGAAACAGAAAAACGATTTATTAATGCGTCTTTCTCAGATGCTGTCAAACTGACGTGATGAGTACGGATGCGCAAACAAAAGGAAAAGGAGCTGGTGAATGTAAAATAAGAGCAACTGTAATAGCACTGTCTTGTTTGTCGCTAAACACGTTTGTTTATTTTCTTTTTTGAACTGTTAGGACACTGCAAGCCAGAGCAGGTTCTGCTGGCAGACTCTACTTACGTTTTTTATTGCCGAGGCTCCCACTCCAGAATCAATATCCAGATTAAAATGGAGTGATGTCGTATAAAAGCCCATTTGGCAGGGCTTGCCTTTTGTGGTGTTTAAATAGCAGACTAAGCGGTCATTTGTTTGTCCCGGGTCCCAGAGTACAACCATCTTGGGTTCAGCATCGTTTTAGGCACAGGTGCTGAGCAGGTGAAGAACCGTGTGATATTTGCAGCAGAATGGACATAACAAACACCATGTGTTTCCACCAGCAGATCCAGATATGGAAATGTGACCTTCTTAGGAGCTTAGATTTTCTACAGTAATAACTTTCAATTCCCAGGGATCTGTGCCATAAACCTCACATTTTTTGGTTTTGCGAGTGATTTTATTTGGAAGCACTGTAGTGTTTCAGGGACGATGCAAGGGTAGGAGATCGAACCGTGACTGAGCTCCAGGCTTTTCTTGCAGGTGTTAGCCAGCCGAACCCCAAATCTTAAAAGATGTAAACTGTGTCCCAGAAGACGTTTTTTGAAGCAGAATGGTTGTTGCAGCCCGTCCGGGATCCAACTCAAAATTTAGCGCCTTTGAAGGAAACGGACAGTAACCGTAACCACTCTTCTGGGGAAGATCATAGTAATGCTGTGGCATAGCTAGATAGACACAAATAGATCAGTAGATCAATAGATGAAACACACTGGAATAAATAACTACTGCCAAACAAACGCTGGATGCGAGAAAGGAACACAGGGAGCTCAATACCACTTGGTCAATACGAAGTACCACCATGACAGTGACGGGACTCATTATAGATCCTAATGACTGTGAACAGGAATGACCTCAAGTAGAATAACACAAGTGGACCAGTCTTCCTGAAGGTGCTCCTCTATTTATCCAGGGTAGGGTGGTGTGCAGAGCGTGTGAATCATTGTCTGTAATGGAGTTTGTTTAGTGTCCTTCTCTGTACCACACTATCCAGGTTGTGTAGGATAATTCCCAGGACTGAGCCAGAATTCCTCATTATTGTGTTCAGTCTGCTGCCATCATTTTTAGAAATGATATATGTGCTTCTTCTTGTTCTACTCAATCCAGTTTCTCGAAGGCTCCCTAGTTATGAAAGCCTTCATAACAGCCCACCCACGCCCCCCCTGAGTGGCACTTTACTGTAAGTACTGCCATTCGTCCTCATACATCCCTCACTGCTCAGGTTCTCTGGCCTCCTCTGCCTCCACCTTTGCTGATGCTAATTAGGTAGAAAGCAGATTAGCCCAGGTTTAATGACCACAGAGACAGGTCCGCAGCTTAGGACGCTGCACTCGGCCCAAATTACCAAGAATTCGACGAGGACGTATATATTTGCAATGATGCATGCTACAGCTAAAGCGTCTTTTGTCGCTTGAGCGAGTTATCAGTAAAGAGTGCCTAATTACCTGTTGGGGGAACCGTCATGGTTTGCACCAAGCTTCATCCGTTTGTTTCGCTTTAAGGTTTTGCCGTGTCTCCTCCCACGTTTCACCAACAGCTTCTGAAGATGATCAGTTCAATGTAGGAGTGAGCATGAGGCCCCACCAAATAGTTAGACTAAAAGGTGGTCTGACCTCTGACCTGCACCTCAGCCTGACTCAGGCCTGGCTCTGTGTCATCATGGGATTGACAGCTGGGTGAATCAGACTCAGGTTCACGTACCAGTCATCGGTGTAGTACCAGGGGAACCAGGCCCGGTGCGTGAAGCCGTGCTTGATTAATTTTCCTGTCATCGCGAGCCAGACGCTCACTCACCGACAACCCTGCCCAGAATGCGATGACCGCTATTGCACAGCAGTGCGCTTTATTGTTTTATTGTACAACAGGCAGCAGCTGGGACCTGTACGTGCCCATGTTGGTAAACCTCAGCATACGCTGTCGGCCTTAAAGCAACACTCCAGTTTTGGAAACTGCTGCCATGCATTTCCAGTGACCGCAGACCCATGTGTACATTTACATTTAGATTAACTCATTTAGAACACACTTTGTTTCAAAGAAACCTATAATTACTAGTATTTAGTATGTCGACCTTTGTCCAAATTGATTTATGCTGAAGGATACACTGCGCTAAACGCCCTACAGTCATTCACCCATCTGTATCAGCGGAGCGATGCCGCAAACACAGTAAGAGCAGTTTACAGTCACCACTTCACCTGAAATGTATGTCTTTGGACTGTGGGAGGAAACTCTTGCAAATATGCTAACTCTACACTGACTGAAAAGGAGTCAAACCCACATCCAGTGGTGCAACCCAGGCCCACTGAGGCACCAGCACTACCTGCTGTGTCATCCTGCTGTTGGTACATAGCTTGGTCTGTTTTATGCCTCTCAGATACAGGGTCTCACATTACAGACCCACTAAGACAGGCAATTCAGACCACTGGCTTTTGTGAACATTGAATTGTCTGGCCGGCTCTCCCTTCCTTCCCTAAGCGTGACTTAGCAGAAAAGGGTTAAGTTCTCTGTTTGCCCCACTCACACCAGTGGTTGTGCAGACTGACTGGTTGGCAGGCAAACAGTATTGTCATATAGGTGAGTGATCTGAGAATATGGGGAGCAAGCAGTCACAGATATGAGCAAAGGACAGAGTTTAGGTGTCCCGACAGGAAGTTCAGCCCTTGGGAAAGGTGCACAAAGATGAAAACGTCCTACCAGCGCCATCATCAATGGGGAGATGCATGAGTCTTGATAATCGTTCCCGCCAGGGGTCTGGTCCCCTGATGCTGAAGGGCATGAAAATCGTCCCTACCTATGCCTGCGTGTTCAGAAATGTTTACATTTAATTATTTCCTTGATGATTTTTTCCCAGTACAGTGTTAAGTATGTAACTTAAGTAACAGTGATTTACCCATTTATACAACAGGGTCATTTTTACTCTAGCAATTCAGGGTAAGTACCTTGCTCAAGGGTACTTTGAGTGCAAGGCAGCAGCTCCAGAAAGTAGTGCTGTGTCTGAATGAGAAGAAACTAATAGAAGAAAGCAAAGCTGACAGTGTTTTGGAGTCAGTGAAGTATGTGGTGGAGGCAGAGGCCAGGCATGACACTCCGGACGTCGGTCTCGCAGCTGCTTTGTTATCTGCTCTGAATTTGTTATCTTTCAGCTCAGCTATGATACAGTTGCTTTTTTTGACACTGCAGTTTGTCTTCAGTCGCTGCTGCTGTGGGTTTTGAGTACCCCATTTATCTCAGTTTTTGAAAAACGGGGAGAGAATAGAGGTTTGAATGTCTGGCCGCAGACAGATTGCAGAAAAAATAAGACTCTGGTGGGTGTCAACAGCAGGAGGTCGAAACTCTTCAGTCATGTCCTTGAGTGCCACGTATAAGTGCATTTATTTGTTATTTATTATTACTTTTATATTTGTTTGGTTTTAAATGGCTGTGGATGATCCCCTGTGTCTAATTTAATGGCCCTTTTCATGCCTTGCCCAGAAAATCTGGCACGTTTAGCAATTTCATAATGGGATGTCAGTAGGCAGTTGAGGGATGCAGTTAAATGTGTCAAAAGCTGGAAAACAGTGCCTCTAAATAATACAGATTTAATCCCAAAGAGTCTTGGATTTGAAGCACAATAGCGCATCAGTCACATCACGTCAGCTCAGCGACGGTTGCTTAAACGGTGAGTTTTGTGGAGAAAATGAGTTCTGGCAGTTTGCATAAATGCGAACCTGACCTGGATCCTTCACAGCATCTCCAGCATGGCAGTGTTCTTTAAAACGCGGTACAGTACGTAGTCTGCGACGGGATTCATTCGGTCGCCAGGTTATGAGGGAATGTGACCGGGAAGATGGCAGTGCTCTCTTGAACACTGGGGGTTCATTCCTGGGGTCACACAAATCATTACTACAAGGAACAATGTGATAACCTGATGATAACCTGCTTTTACTCTGTGTCCTTCTTAACCAGGCAAAGCACGTTACTTTATTTATTCAGTGTATGTTGCATCTTAAATTAACTTTATTGACTCAAGAATTAGATTCAGCTCTTTTAGCAGCAGCAGGTCCTCATTGAAGTCAGCTGTTCTGTGAAATTTGTTTTTCTTTTCTCTGTGGTGCCAGACTGAAGTCCTTTGTCACCCATTGATATTCCAGAAGTTACTAGTTTATGAATATGTGCAAATTAAAAACATAATTTTGTGAATTTTGAACTATTATCAAATGTTAACAATACTGTTTTTACACTGATTTTTCATGCATGATCTTTGACAATATGGCAGCCTTGGTTATGATGCGGTCACAGTCACCCCGTCTAATGGAACCATTACACTGTCACCAGAGCGCCTGTGTCTCACGTTGGGGTGCTGGGTGATCTTGCCAGAGGGTGTTGCAGTTAAGGACGTAGCGATGTGACGGGTAGTGGGTCTTTAGTCTGACCAGCTTCCCAGCTGAGCCATGTGAACAGCTTCACACCACTGATTCAGTCCTCAGCCTGCGCTGTAGTGGTTCGCCGTTCCAGCGTGATTGATTTTAAAATCACGTAAAAATAATCACAGTACCCATTTATCCTCCAGAGCCATCTACTGAATGTGTCAAAGTCTGGGGTTGAGACCTGATGGGTTCCCACAATCAAATAGTGCTAGATTAAGGCTGCCATTCTCCTGCTGCTACTGCTGTTGCACTGCTTGGTAACCACGGTAACTGCAGTGACTGTGTCTCCTATAACAGGGCTTGTGTTTTTGGGGTACTCAAAGCCAGGGAGTTGCCAAGCACTTCCTGGGGACTCCAGAGGCATCATCTAGGTGCAAGTACAAAGGGCATTGATTTTTCCACCATGCAGGGATTAGTTCTAATCCGGCCTTAAGGTTTCCACTCAGCCTGCACTTCACTGAACTCTCGCTCCACACCACACCTCTCAGTCTCGGGGTCCATCATGGTTTATAAATTCACTCTCTCTATTGCTACAGCCCGGGGCCAGGACAAGAGACACAGGCCCCCATGTCCCCAGCAGCCTCCATGCCAACCAGGCTGGAACAGCCCCCCCGCATGGAGCTCACCAGCCTATTGCCACCCACTGCCACTGGCCAGTCGGCCAGTGAAGGCCCCGCCAGCCTGGGAGAGCCAGAAGAGGAGCCCAGTGCATCCCACTCCCACTCGCCCGCCTCCAGTACCTGCAGCGCCACTTACAGCAACCTAGGTACGAGTACCAGCATGTTGGAGGACAAACTACTGGGGTGGATTTCAGGTCATATACAGGGGAATGCCAGGTCGGAATTACACCATTTACCATCACCCTTTTGGATTATTTACCACCGTTGACTGTTTACCCCTGGGTGATTCACAGTTGGGTGGGCTGGGTTACACTTTGAGTGGTTCACCATAGGCTATTATCCTTTGGGGGGGTTACAACACTGGGGCTTATGGAACTGAATTATTTACTGGGTTTTACATCATTGTGCAGTTCACCTTTAGGTTTTACCCTACTGGGCTGCTCATCATGGGGTTTTGTGCCATTGAGTGGCTCTCTGTTGTTACCCCACTGGATTATTAACAGTTAGGTATTACCCTGCTGGATGATTTACCATTGGTTGACTCATTGTTGGTGATTAATATCAACAAAGACTAATCTTATCCATCTCATTCTACAACAAGCACAACAAAGAAATGCCATAATTAGCTGCAAATACCTGCATGCTGACAACATCTAAAAACAATTTATGAATCATAATGCAGGTTAAACTGTGATGGAAACTTTTAAAGTGAGGATACTGTCACATTTCTTTATGAATACATTAGGAACTGCTATGAAAAGTATAAAATATAAGTGGACTGCGGGCCCAAAGCAATTTATTAAATAAGAAGATAGGCATGCTTTTGATGTGCAGTTCAGTTCCTGCCAGACAGACTTGCTTTTCATGTATTATTTTAGTCTTTGACGACAGCAGTGCATGTCTTTGATGAAGTGATACGATTCAGTTTAAGGATGGGGCTTCCACAGTCGGGGGAAGAAGGCAGTATCAGCTGCACACTTGGTCCAGCTGTTAAGGAAACCGCCACAACGTTCGACAGGAAGTGATAAAAAAATTAAGTACAATTATTAAACCTTCACAAATATTATGTCGTGAAGTATTAAATTTGAGTGCATGAATTATGAGCTGTAAAAATATAACTTTATTGATACACAAGCCCCTCAGTTTCAAAGCACAATTCACACCACAAATCTATTAATAATTATTTTCATCACTCAGTCACAGTCAGTAAAAGTTTACTAATGCAAATGTTCCATAATTTTGTTCACTGGTTAGGTTCTGTAAACATCTTACATGCCTATAATAAATAAGAAATCATTTGTAAGACATTTTAGTATTTCATTAACATTGAGCTACATTAAAGTAAATCTAAAATGAGTGAAAATAAAAATAATTTGTCTCCACAAACTCCTATTCACTGCTAATCCATCCTCTAAATATGTGCAGTGTTGTTCATTTTGTTGATCACTGACACTCAAGATCACCAGGCGTGAGGTGTAAACACTCAGGAATGGAGGTGGAATGAAGCTGGTCCCACACAGCTGCAATTTTCTGATGCTCTTTACTGCCACCTATTGGCTCAGTGGATAAACACAGGTTGCATTTGCACCAGAATGAAAATTATGGGAAAACCAACCTTTGATTCCAGATGAACACCATTTTGTGCTCCTGTAAGGACTCTTGTGTTGACACACATGTAAATGCAGCCCTGCCCATCTCACAGGATCTTTTTAACACATGATAAATGCTCATCCCTTTGTGTTCCCTGTGTAGCTCCACTGCAGTCGCCAGTCGGGTATCGCAAACTTGGATTTCTGTAGAGGGATCATTTGTCACAGGGGAGCAACGGGTCCTGACATTTTTACCCCTGATGAAGTGCACCGTGTAGAATCACAGCTCCGGTGGAGACCTTTCTAATACGCCTTTGTCTTGGCGGATTATGCCGCTCACTAAGCAGCTTACGGGACCCAGCAATCGTCTCTTCGCCTAATGTCTGCATTTTTGTGTAAATTGTGTGTCTCTCCTGTTCTGACAGCCCCCCTCCAAATGACGCGATCGCTTGCTCGCTCACAGGGGGAAGCTCGATTTCAGCATGAAGACATTCAGCTCCGCTTGTCCAGAGCAGCTGGAACATTCTAGAAGGATTGGATTTTGATGGAAATCCATCAGTTGTATACAACACAGTTGTATATTTTCTTCCATAAAGCACCTGCATGGTTGTCATAGATGGTGATGGGTGGAGGGTAGAGTCCTGTTAGAGGTGACAGCAGTGCAAAGGGTACCAGGCAGCAGGTGGCGTAGTGGTTAGAGCCGTGACTTTTGCACTCGGAAGACCTGGGTTTAAGTCCCTCCTCCTGCTGTGGTATCTTTCTTAAAGTTGACTCCTTCTGTAAACAGGTAAATAACTGTACGTAGCTTAACGTGGGAGAAAATGTAAGTGTATCACAGAGGAGCTGGAGTTTAAGTCCTTATGGCTCCTCTAAATGCCCACATGACTCCACTACGGAGATCCCAAACTCTGGCGTACTAGTGTCCAAGACCAAGCAGGGTGGACAGAGGCACTGGCAGGTGTGACAAGAACGGTCCCACGCTGTACTCAGGTACACTCTCCCCTTCCAGAAACCTCCTTTGGCAGCCAGCAGTGTAATCTGCTCTGCCCTGCAGCCCTGCTGGTTTGTGTGTTTGTGCCTCAGAATTGGGGAAGAAGAAAATTGATTTTTCCTCGAGTAGGCGCCCTCCGCCCACCCCTCCCCACCCTGCCGCGGGGGAGCCGATGGTAGGCAAGCGCCGAGTTGGACTGCAAAGGAATGCAGAAGTAGCGCAGAGCACTGTGCCGGCTGCCTGCCACCGCAGCAGGAGATCAGCACAGGGTGAGAGAGAGAGAGCCATCGCGTGGCACTGCTTGCTCTGCAGAGCGCTCAAACCGGGACGCAGCATTAGGGCAGCCTTCGCTCCACCCCCCCTCCCTTTCCCTCCGCCGGTCACCTCATCACTCGTGCGCAAAGGTAGGTTCTCACTTCGCCAGTCGGCCACATCCACAGGGTTGGCACGGCAACTGCTGCTCCGGAGATGGGCTTCATGTTTTTTGGATCTGCAGCAGTGCAGAAGTGTCGGAGCTTAGCATGCATGTGTACATGTCTCTGTGTATGTATGCGGGTCTCGGTTTCAAGTATCTAAGTAATGCAGACTCGATGCTTGCGGCTGATACCTTGAGTAGCACCTGTGTGTTTTTTTTTTTTTTTTTGTCTGCTTGTCTTTTCCCTGACCACTTTACTCCCCTGACCATCCCCCGTTCCCAGATGGTACCTTTGCCGAGTGTGTTTCGCTTCTCGTCGGCTTGACTGGTGGGTGTTGAGCACCGCAGCGAGTATCCCCCTTGGTCCTCAAGTGGTGCATGTGGAGTAGAGAGCTGTGATTAAACCCTGAGCCACAGATAAAGTAGTAAATCAAACTACAGTACAATGGGAAGGTCTGACTGTCAGCGCTGTGACTGACTGTCCAGAAAAGGGTCGTTTCTCTTCGGGTTAAGGAAGAAAAAGTGTGTGTTTGTCCCCAGTAAATTGCGAGGATTTTTTGGGCAGCCTGGGGGTGCTGCAGTCAGGATGGGATCTGAGAACATGAAGGAGCTGAGATCAGTGGGGACAAGAAAGGGTCTCTGCTGAGGTTTAGGCAGTTTCTACATACTGTGATATTCAGTCTGTGGCCATGAGAGCGCTCCAGATGTCCATGTCCAGAGGATGGAACTCTGAAGGGGCTTGACACTGATTACCGTTAAACTTTTTCTTGCCGTGGAATAAAAAGAGGTATAAAAATTGGCTGTTTTGTTAAATAACATGCCCTAAATTCAAACTTCAAATTCAAAATGTTCTATCACCTTAAAGTTTTCCTGGAATAAAAATTTGAACTTAAAAAAAATTTAAATTTGCTTACATTTTACATACTTACATCAATACATTTTAAATATTTATGAATGCCAAGGGGATTTAAAGATTGTTTTATTAATTCAAACATGCAGTAAATAAATATGACATTAAAGAGCCCCGAGTGCTCCAGGAGGAGACCTGTAAGATCAGCAAAAGAGGGACCACCTCAATGCATTTTCTTATGACACAAAACTTGGTTGTTAAAAAAGAATGGCTAAATCGTTTTTACAATAAGAACATTTGGTTACGTAAAAGGTGAATCTGAAACAGGTACCAAGTCCACTGACCTCCAGGGACCAGTCACCCCAGTCCCCCACTCTGAGCAGGTGTTTTACACTTACACCTCCTGGTCTGCAGGAGGTACTAACACACAGGACCTTGTCAGGTCTGTTTCATGATGCCCCACCATCAGTGCGGGTGGACAGCATCATTGTTCGGCCACCACGAGGGCTGCTGTGCTGCTTATCCAGGGTCTGTTGTCCACTGGCACCTCCCAGACCCATCCCACACCACTAACCAAGGAGATTAAAATAGAGCAAAAGGGCTCAGAAGACCCTTTTCCCCATTCAGCTCCCTCTGCCCGTCTTGCTGAGGAATCGGTCCATCTTTGTGCATCTCAGCGTTGAGGCATTAGTCTCCCGGGTGCAGCTGGATTAAAGCAGGTTTCATCCTCTTACTCTGGGTTTGTTTAAGCACCACTATGTCTTTAAAGTAAATCTCATCATTTACTTAGTTTTTTTTTGTTTAATTTAACATGATGACATGTGGCCCTGCTGTAGCCTTCTTTTCCCCCTCTCGAAGTTAGAAATCGAGTCCAATTATTCAACTATTTAGTTTTACTTCTATTAGTATAAGTGGAACTGTGTCTGTTCTATCGAGCGCAAAAAAAGCTACATAAAGTCCATTAATATTCATAAACATGTTGTATTCCTCACATTTCCAGAATGTATTATCCATTTTCAACAGGATGTTATTTAATTTTGGACACTGAATCTATAATGTAATGAATGCTGAAGAAATGATCCTTTGTTTCCTTCATGGTCCGAAAGAGATTTTAATTCCCAGCACATTATGATGACCGACACAGCCGACCCCCCACACTCTCCTCTGTACTCCGGGGTCCAGGGGGGTCTCTCGGTTCTTACCGGTGTTCAAAAGTAGGACACTTGACTTGACTGGGACTGTTAAGAAAAAAAAACCCTTGAGCCAAGCTGGAAATTACTTGCGAGAAGATTTGACTTTGGCCGCATGAAAGCAGATGGATGGGTTTGATTTTTTTTTTTTTTTTTTTTTTTTTTTTTTTTTTTCCTTTGTTCTTTTTTNTTTTTTTTTTTTTTTTTTTTTTTTTTTTTTTTTTCCTCTGTGTCCTCGTTTCCGCCCAAGAAATAAACACGAGGCTAGGATGACCTCTGATTTCAGCCTGCTGAACTGTACAAATTTAACATTATTATTATTACTATTATTATTATTGTTGTTGTTATTATTATTATTATTACAAGCAGCAGTATTAGTAGTTAGTATTAAATCACTATAGCGGAAGTTTTTGTCCAAACAACATGCTGGGGCAGTTTAACTTCAGTCTCTGTCAGTACCCTTACTGATGAAGGGCAAGCAGGGTGTGTGATGTTTATATGTTTGTTATTTCACCACACACAAGAGAGTGGTTTGCACAGCTTCAGGTGTCACGTGGACCAGCCTGGCACCACGGCACACAAAACATAGTTGTCACATATAAATGGACACATGTATTATAGATGTTTATAACAAGATGATGATAAACAGATAGGACAACACAACACCAGCCAGTGATGGCTAAGGTAGCAGTGGCTAACATTCTTTTGGTCATAATATATTGTATAAGAAGAAGGTGCAGATATGGTAGTTTAAATAAGTAAAATTTGCAGTGTGATTTAAGTATAAATGATGTCAGACTCTGTGCTGCAGTACTGTCCGCTGTCCATGGCAAGGCTGTGAATGGTCTTTTACAGTCTTCTGCGCTCTCCAGTCACACCACCCTTTGTAAATGTTCTAGAAAGGGGCAGTGGGGTCCCACTGAATGTTTAGGCTGCCCCAAAAATCATTGCAAGTCCTTTTGTCTGAAATGAAGTCTGATCTTGACCTAAACCCAAATGTAGCTTGTAGACCACAAGGCCACCTGCTTGTTAGTCTTCAGATGTAAAAAAGTTATGTCCTTTCCTGTTGCGCAGGTCAGTCCCGGGCGAACATGATCCCACTGAAGCAGCCTAGGAACCCCAAGACCTCGGACGAGCAGGAGGGCTCCGACAACGGCTTCAAAGCCACGCCGCCACCGCTGCCCAAGAAGACTATCGCCCGGGCCAACACAGAGCCCTCAGCTCTGGGTAAAGAGCTGTTGAGCCCGAGGCCTAAAGGGGAGGCCAAGCCGGGAGGCACTAACCTGAGTGTGGCGAACCCCCTGTACGACCTGGACACCACCTGGGAGATGGGCAGCCAGAGCTCCTCCCTGCTGGACCAGGAGTCTGGGGACTCCCTGGAGAGGCCAGCAGCAGGCAAGGGCAGGCCAGCCAACAGCCTGTCCTGCCTAGCACCATCTGGAGGAGCATCTGCCAGCCGGCAAAAGCGGGGCTGCCGCAGCACAGAGTCCCTGGCAGGCCGGGGCAGGGCGGCAGGTCGAGCAGGAGCCCCGAAGGCCGCAAGGCCGACGCTCTACAAGGGTGTGGAGAACTGGGAGGAGGTGGTGGGCCGCATCCGTGGGCTGCACATGGACACACTGCGCAAGCTGACCAGCCGCTGCGAGGACCGCTTTATGGCAGGCCAGAAGGACCCCCTGCGCTTTGGCATGGACAGTTGGTCGGACTTCCGACTCACCACAGGTCGGCCGTGCTGCGAGGCGGGAGACGCAGTCTACTACACAGCCTCCTACTCCAAAGACCCGCTTGTCAACTATGCCGTCAAGGTGAGGCGCCATGCTGCCCTTTCACCAGCTCCCTTCCAAGGCAGGGCCTCCTAGCCAGATTTGGGTGGGATTTTTTTGATTCGATGGCACAGATTTGGTTTTCTGCGTCTTCTTTCATAAACAAAATTGCTTTGATAGCAGTGAGCGATTCTCAAAAGCACACAGGTTTTTATGTAATCTGTTTAGGAATGCCTCACCCCCATCACTTATAGTGCAAATATTTCATGGATTTACAGATTAAATCTGTGTGCATTTATTTAGCATTAAAGCTCAAAGACTTGGAATGAGTCTGTAAACATTAATACGAATTTAGTGAGAAACTTCTGGTTTGTGTTACATTAATCTGTCGCTGTAAAAGCCCAAAATGAAAGCAGATTGTAGTCACGGTCAAAAGTGAGCCGTCTGTGTGACACGGTTGATGGCGCCTTGCAGGCGGCCCTCACAGGCCCTGGGTGGTTGTGTATTTTGGCGTTTCCAGGGTGTTCAGTTTTCAGATCTTGTTCCCCCTGCTGATCAGAAAGCACAGCCCCTAAATGTTCTCCTCGTGCCACCTGCCGCAAGAGAAATGTCCCCACCAGCTAATACTGATTTTTTGGTTGCAGTGTGAATTTGTGTGTGTGGTGGGGACAGGTTTTGTTTCGCAATTTGCTAAATCAAATCTAATGTGCATTTTGCTCTTGGGAAGCCAGCAAGTGTTTGTAAATGTGTGCAGTCTCTTCTAGATTGCTGGCTTATCTCAGCATTCCAGTTTAAATGGAGGAACACTTTAGTTCGCTAAACCAATTAGGTGTAAACATTTAAGGTGAAAACATCAAACTGATGATCAAACTTTGGTTCTACTGAGAAACTGAGTTATGGATTTGCACCAAAGGAAAGGAAATATGTGTGCGGATAAAAAAGGTGGTTATGAACACTGTAGTTTGATACAGTTATTAAATACAAGACATGTAGAGAATACGACTGACTCTAATATGAGGTTCAAAACTCTCGATATGATCAAAATCCAGAGGTTCCCAGTTTTGCCTTCAATGTGGAGAGATGGGCTCCCTTTGTCCTTCAGAGCTGCTAAATCCCTCCCAAAATTCAAGGAGAGTCAAGCCCATCTCTTCAAGAGCCATTTCTCTCCTGATCACTTCTGACAGCTACATAAAAGAGGTCAATGCCATCTACTTAGTTTACCTGTGTATCTGCTGTTTGAATGTTACTTCTATAGGCAGCTACTTGAGGGATGTAAACCCAGCAACATGGTGGTATGAAACAGACAAACTTTGATTTGATCTCCCTGTTTCTTTGTCTAAAGCTCTTCATCTGCTACTGATGCAGTTTTGTTTGGTCTGTGCCCTTCAGAGTCTGTGGGTGTATCAGGAACTGACATTATGAAGCGTGTTTTCCTGCAGTCACGTGGTCTTAACTTTGCTGTATACGTGATGGCTCCACTGACTGAATCAGTTGAATTCAGCCAAGCTGCCTCTCATTTTGTAGGTTTTTTCCTAACTGTTCTAAGTTTTCTCTGTGTATCTGTTAAAATGGCCGCCCAAGAGTTTCTCTTTAGAGACCCCAGACGTCAGATCTAAGTGACCGGTTGGCACGTTGCAGACACCATCGTGTGCTGAATGCAGAAGCCCTAAGAATAGTCTGAGTGACCCCTTCATTCTTCATTACAGAGGGGTCACGGTGGTTTTAAATACCATGTGAGCCAATGTCAATAGGACGGCACAGCCAGGCTTTGATTAGCCACCTGTGGAGGAAACTGACTCTGAAGGCCCTTGAAGAACCACTCATGTGGGTTTGGGCTCCAGAAAGCGCAGCTGCTCGGTTAAACGGATGTGAAACCACTCCGGGGCCTGTTCCCCATAAAGAGCACCATGCACCACAAAGCAGCTCAGCCAACAGGGAAACAGTCCCTTGTTGATACTCATTTGTCCAGAGGGAGGTGGCAGATAGGAAAGATGTTTAAATCATGGTGGAGACTGTATTTGCCCCCATGATTATGAAAGCTGTTCCCAGAAAAATGTACTCTATAAATATTTAGAAGACTTCAAATCACTAATGATGTGAGAAACTGATATGAGTTATGAATGTGAACAATACGGTCTGATGTTTTGTTTCTCTTGTAACCATGGGAAATCTCTTCTCAGTTTGGCTCAGTATTCTGGAATTTGTCTGTGCTCTGTTTGTCCTTCTGGGTTGTTGCTCCATTTGTGTGACTTGGTCATCCTCTGACCCCTGACCCCTTTAAAACCCTCTTTCTCCCACAGATCTGCAGAAGCCATGTGAAGGAGACCCAGCAGCAGTTGTTCCACAGCCTTGCTGTACGGCAGAGTTTGGCTCCACACTTCAACATCCAGCAGGACTGTGGCCACTTCCTAGCCGACGTGCCCTTGCGCCTGTTGCCCTGGGAGGATGACGACCAGGAGGAAGACGAAAATGGTGAGGAGGAGAGGGCTGAGCCAAAGGATGATCTGGTTGAGAAGGGAGGGAAGACAGCAAAGAGGAACGAAGGTGAGAAGATGGAGAAGCCTACAGCGCAGCCGGGCCACATGGGCACAGTGGGCAAGCTACGGAGCCGTGTGGTGGTCATCACCCGTGAGGTGCCCTTCCAGACGGTGGCTGATTTTGTGCGTGAGGGTTCCGGCCGCCATACCCGCAACCCGGACCTGTATGAACGCCAGGTGTGCCTGCTGCTGCTTCAGCTGTGCGCGGGCCTCGAGCACATGAAGCCGTACCACGTGACCCACTGCGACTTGCGGCTCGAGAACCTGCTGCTGGTGCAGTGTCAGCCAGGCAACCCCTGGAACTTGGATGTCCCCGAGCCCAACAACAACGGGTCGGTGGGCACATGCCCTGCCCGCCTCATCATCAGCAACTTCTCCCAGGCCAAGCAGAAGAGCCCACTGGGCAACCCGGGTACCCTGCGTGACCAGGCCCGACTGGCACCAGAGATCGTGAGCGCCACCCAGTACCGCAAGTGCGATGAGTTCCAGACAGGCATCCTCATCTACGAGATGCTGCATCGGCCCAACCCGTTTGAGGAGACGCCCGAGCTAAAGGAGACGGAGTATACGTGCGCCGATTTACCGCCGCTGCCTGTCCGCTCGCTCTACTCGCAGGGCCTACAGCGGCTCGCCAGCCTACTGCTCGACGCCAACCCATCGGAGCGCATCCAAATCACCGAGGCGCGAGCCTGCCTGCAGTGTTTGCTGTGGGGGCCACGCGAGGATCTCTTCCAGGCGCTGTCCACCTGCCCCGGTCCAGCACAACGGGACACAATGCTGCAGAACTGGCTAGACCTGAAGCGGACCCTCATGATGATCAAGTTCGCTGAGCGCTCGCTCGACGCGTCCTGTGCGGTCAGCCTGGAGGACTGGCTCTGCTGCCAGTACCTGGCCTTTGCCAGCACAGACACGCTGGCCCGGGTGGTAGGCATCCTGCAGCCGTCGCTGTTGCATATGCAGCCGCTGCAGGTCTGAACTTGTCCGGCCGCCTCCATCCCCACCGCCAGGGCCCCGTTCCGCCTACGACTCTGGCTGACTCTCCACAGTGTGCTGCCCTCTGTCACACTACAGCACCCAGAGTGCACAGCGTCTCCTCGACTGCAACTGTGACAGGAGACGGCAGGGCGTTGAAACTAATCGAACTTAGAGGTTTTGAAGCGGTTTTGTTGCTGTCCTCAATCCGGTTCCCTAGGCAACTCCAGCGTCACCCGCTTCCTTGTAACCTATGGAAATTTTGCGCTGTACTCTGAGTGGTTTATTTCACTCAAGTTTTTGGTTTCCTGTGTTTGTTTTTTTTTTTTTTTTTGAAGCTGGGTTTTTTTCCCCCCCATCTTGCTTTGCTGTTGTACAGTATTAAAATGGGTTTAGAGGAAGTATCACGTATCAATCATTCGATTAGCATACAGTCAGTCATACGATTAACGTACAGTAAACATACAGTGTTGTCTCTTAGTCAGCTCATGCTCTGTCTCTGGAACCTGTAGTGGAAATGACAAAGAGTGAGCTGAGCTCCCCACGTTTTTACCCTGTTAGTACCGTGCCAGTACTTACTCACTCTCTGTGGAGTCCAGGTGTTGTTTCTGCACACATCTGTCAGTGTTTGTGCTCCACATCTTCACGGGGGCATGAGCAGAGAATCTTAATCACATTCGGCATCCCTGCTGCTCAAACTGATAAGGCTTCCATCTTCAACTGATATTCCTTTGAACCGAGACTACGTAGCAAGGTCAGTGGTGGCCAGTGGCTCTTCCTGCAGTGGACCACTTTGAGACGCTCCTCAAAATTGCTGTGTCCACAGCACGTTGCAGAGCCGGGCAGGCAGCCAACGCCGCTCACGCCCCTAGGCAGAAGGTGAATGTTTGACACCAGGCTTCAGTCAGACAGACGAGTGGAAAACAGGGATCTCACTGAGCCCAGAGCCAGACTTAACACTTTTGTGCTTCTGGTTCAGAACTTAACAGCTCAGTACATCACATCTTCATGGTCCTTGTATGCCGAGTGAAGACAGGCACTTTAGTGGCCCTTAATTACGGAGGAGCAATTTAAAGTTTTCAGAGCTTATGAATAGATATGGATGTAAACGCAAAAAATGATGAGTTGTCCCAAAACTTTCCCCTCTGCCAGCATTTCTGTTCACTGTAGGAACAGGTGGGAGATGCGGCTACTGTCCCACACGGCCACTTTTATGCAAAGTTTTCTAGCCAAAGATGTAAAAATGGCTTCTCAGTTAATGCCATTTTGATAGCAGTTAGATATTACACACACACACACACACACACACACAGAGGGAGGCCAGTTTAACAATCAGCCGCAGATGAAGTGCCCTTACACCAGTAACAAAGTGGTCCGATTGATCTCCTGCTATTATGAAATTACTATGAATTAATAAAGAGCCTGGCGGTTTAACGGTGGTTTTTAGCTCTCCCCTTGTCCCAGAAGCTGGATCACACCGTGGAAGTAGCCCACAGCATGTGTATTGAGTCAGGCCAGCGCCACGGTGTGGTGTTAGTGGGGAAAGCACTCTATTTTGGATATATGTGCAATTATTGTGAATGTTTTATCTTTGCAGATGACAGTATTTAACACATGTATGTACTTAATATTTCAATATGCAAATTTCTTTTTTTTTGTCCTTTTTTTTCTTGATTTTTGGCACATAAGTGAGGAGGACTTGTGGCGGAGAAAATGCGTTCCTGTTCAATGGTGAACAGCTGGGACTTTGAGGAAAGACCAGGAGCGAAGCGTGACTGCAGTGCAGGGCATCTCCGTCAGGGGCTGCCTGGTTTGGCATCATTTTTGTTTCTGTAGCCCGTCGGTGATCCTCGCTCGTTCTCGCTCAGGGACGGACGGGAGTTTGCACATTTTGGCCGCCGGGGACACTCCTGGATGGAGCGGAGGAACCGAGCGCACGGCTGTGTCCACCATGAACCGAGCACAGCGTTTTGTTTGTTTGTTTGTTTGTCTGTTATGAGGCGTTGAGTGAAATGTGTGAGCTGGCACAAATGACAGCAAGGCAGTGATCTGACTAGAGCGCCTTCTAGAGGAACAGTCACTAGCAAACCACTGCAAGTATGGATAAACTCAGGAACCACTGCCACTGAGAACTCCCATCAAACCACTCTCACTCTGCAGTGGCCCCACCCATATCCTCACCACTCCCTCAAACTCCTCTCCCTGCTGCTGCCCCCACCTCTTTCCAGACGTTACCTGCATGCTCCACTCCCAGCCCCGCCTTCTTCCTAGCAGCCCATGGGCCACTAATTTAGCGATTCTGCTGTCGGATGTGCTCGTGTTCTTTCCGGAACCAGATCGAGGATGTTGGTGCTGGGGTCTCGTCCGTGGTGGCCAATCCCCCCGGACAGAGTACCGCACCTAGTGGGAATGTTCCTGGATGTGATGAAGTGATAAGCTGTGTTCCAGTGCGCCCTCATGCTGCAGTCTGAAGAAACGCACGTGAAATGTTCAATGACTGCTACCTGAGAAGGAGCCGCCAGGAGGAGGTGATGGAGCTGGGCGTCCACCCCGGGTGGCTGCCGATCTCGTAATGTACTGAGGAGCTGCACAAATAGGGAGGGGGTGATGTTTATCTGGTGTCTACAGTACTGGCATTAGGAGGTACCTGATGTGGGCAGTATTTACAGTAGAAAACACCCATTGTTTACAGTACTTTACCATATGGATTGCACTGGTATCGGGTCACCGCCACAGAAAGGATCTCGTTCAGCTTGGGCTGCAACGTTTTGCTGCTCTGCTTACAGACCCGTGAGGACATGGTTCAGAGGAGCAGGAGCCGGACTTCCGGCGCCCATATAGAAGGACCCTGCTGAGGCCTGGGCATCCACCAGTAGGGTGGCACCCTTGGGAAAGTTGTCTTTTGCACAACAAAAGCAGAGAGTGAGGGACTCGAGCCCCTCCTGGGATGAGGGTTCTGGGAATGGCCACCATGGCGACACGCCACTGTCACGGGCAGTTGGGGTCAGCAGTGGGGTTTTGCTTTTGTTACGCCTGTTACGTTGTAATAGCCACTGAACACGCAGAACAGCCCCGCCGGCTCTCAGTATGTGTGTGTATCTCGGCGCACTGCCAATTGTTGAACAAGTTAACCGTTAGTTATAAATCAATAAATATATGTTTTTATAAAACTTTTTGTGCAAGTGTCATTGCTTCTGGGGTCATGCCCCTCTCGTGGCTGGAATTGTAGGAACCTGAGGAAGAGGGAGACTCGGCATCACCTGGATTTCACCGTGCAGGTAGAGATGGGGGCACAAATCTGTATTCAAAAAGAAAAGCTCCCCTGGTCTCGGTTGAACCTGTACAGAAGTTTTTGTGCTATTTGTGCTTAGAAAAACATTCTGTCTTCACTAGATAATGTGGTACATTTTTAATTGTCATATTTATTGCACATATGAATCATTGTCACTTGTCAGTTTTGTCTTTAACCTCCAGTTGCTCTTCACTGACGGCGTTGTCCTGCCTGCAGTACTCAGGGTTTCCCACTAGGTGGAGACACGCACCCACATTGCTTATGTAAACTTCACAGTTTGAGGATTTGATAAGCAAAATGCATGTATGTGCACCACCTTTAACTTACTCTGCAAAGTTACGAACTTGGTTTTGTCAGCAGTTTGTGAGGCTCAGTTTTCCAGCCTTACTGGGCAATATTGTCCAGTACTGCCTTACAAGTGTTCTGCGGAGGTATGAGGCCACAGGTAGAGAGAAGTGCAGTAAAAATGTGCTTCTGCTTTTTATCAGCAGTAACTGATCTCCTTTAGTGGCACACAAATGGAGGCAGAAACGTGTCGTTTCAAAGTCACTTATCTGTCTTTATGATAGGAAGAACTTCCTTGAAACCATGAAAGGCATCTGGGTCATTACAATAGATGATATGTACTTCGTATGCCAGCAGGTGGCGCAGTGGCTAGATCTCTCCGCTTGCATTTATAGGACCTGCGTTCAGTTCCCTGCCCCTGCTGTAGCACCCGCAATCGAGGAACTGGCCCAGACATGACAGTAAAAATTACGAGGTGATATAAATCAATGTCAGTGGTGGAAGTGTATGAACCTTGGAGAGATGTGTTCAATAAAAGTGTTAATTAATAAATAGGAATTTAAATGTCCTCATGTGAAAATTCTTATCTCAAATACTTCAAGCCACTATTGTAAAAGTCTGCACAGCGTGTACAGTCTTTCTGCTTATGTAAGCAATAACACTGCTAACATGCTCCCCCAAACCCCCACAATTAGATATGAATTATCAAAGCAAACCTAGAATGTGTGTGTGTGTGTGTGTGTGTGTGTGTGTGTGTGTGTGTGTGTGTGTGTGTTTGCCAATGAAGATGCTGCTCGAGTCCCTGGGGGGCCAGGAGGAGCTCCGGCATCACAAAGCAAACAGATCTTCACACAGTGGGTGGGTCGCTGCTGCATGATGGGAAGTTATGTAATGGCAAACCAGAGGATCAGTGAAGCACAAGGAAGGGGGTAAACTCCTGGAGGCTCCACCCACATGGTACTTTGGGCTTTGAGACCCCACCCTGTCTGGCAGGAACAGGAAGGAACCCAACTGAATATCAGGTGGCAGAGAAGATCCAAACAGGGGTCACAACATGGGCTGATAGAGGTCTGCTGGTCTGTATGACTGAATGTCCCAAAAATGTTGAGCTCATTAATATGTCAGTGATGATGGAAGAAGGTTTGTGTGTCTTCAGCACTCTCAGGAAATCATGTTTATTGGCCTGATGAAACTGCTTACGTTACACTGTTTTACACTGCAGCATCCTCTCATCCTGTGGCAGCCAGAGCCCTGGAGAAGTGCTGCTTGCAAGATGGCCTCTAGCAGGCGCTCTAGGCCTCTAACGTCAGCGGTAGGCGATGTGTCACGTGGTGCAGAATGGCTCTCGAGGGTCCGGCCGACAGGAAGCGAGGGCTTTGTCATGCTTGGCGAAGCAACAGCCGCTGAAGTGTGGCGGGTTTTATTCTGCATGGGCTTCGGAGGGATTTGTCTGTCACATCTAAACAAGTCTCAGTGGAGCTCTTTCCAGTGTTAGAACCCTTAATAAAATCCAAATTTATCACGCAGTCGTCCACAACCACCCTTTACTGGCCTGGGAACGGGAAATATGCCCTTCACAGCATATTTCAGCATATATTTCACCTCATTAACTTACATTTAATGAGGTAAAAAAGAAAAAGGAAAGTGTTGAAAGTGCCGTGAACGTCTGGTGACGGGGAGTCTCAGTGAGGAGGAGTTGAGGAACAAGTCGGTTTTATGGTGGGGAAAACAGGTGCTTCTGTGTTTCATACCCAGAAGGCAGTGCAGGAGGAAGTGCAGAACCATCCAGGTTCTTGCTAAATAGACCCCTCAAAACCACCTTCCTCCACAGCACCTCTGTTCTTCTTCATTTCTAACCCATCCAGCAAGCGATGCACATCTGGCCACCTCTGTGGCAGTACAGGTAACCCTCGAGACACCAGAGGGACGAGGCTTCACACACACACACACACACACACACACGAGTGAGAATTGTTACGGCCAAGTCGAGGCCGATTTTCTCACGTCGGCCAGTAACAAGAGCCGAGTTTTTGAAGTGGGCGTCGTAACGGTACTCACACCTCCAACTTACCAGGTTTTACCTCACGAGCCGATTTCCAGGAACCCATTACAGTCGTGATTGGGAGGTGACTGCATGTGGTGAGAAAGAAAATACTGCACAGAATTTATTCAGCTGAAAATTGACATCCTCAGTCAGTGGCTGGATGAAGCACTGCGGTCGTATCAGCAGAAGGTTCTTCTGACCAGGTGAAAATACTAAGAGCCCTTATACAGGTGTGCAGTTCACTTGCTTCTGATCTCTACGGAGGGAATATGACACAAATTCAGGTTCCTACGCGAGCATAAAACCCTGGGAACTTAGTTGATGTTATTTTCAGTGCAAACCTGCACTTCTCAGACCCCCCCCCCCCCCCTAAGGGACCCCAAGTTAAAACCTGTGCAAAATGTTGTTTCTGGAGCCATTTTGACAGCAAACAAACAGACTGAATACTGCAGGAGAGCCCCCCAGACACACACACACACACACGTTCACTGCTGCTGACTTGGTCATGATCGCATCTTCCTCACCTTCCCCCTCGTGCCTCTTACGTCTGTCCCTGCGGGGGGGCCCTGGCCAGGGCTTTTCCTCATCTCAAGTCGCTGTTAGTTTATGACTTAACCAAAACCAGAAGCCATGAGGGTGGGTGTGGTGCATGACGGGAAAAAGTGTGAGTACAACTCCATATGAGTAGTACTACCTATGAAAATGTACTCTGAGTAATAAAAATAGTGTATATTATACGCATTATTGTGCATTGTGGCCTTTTATTAATACATTTAGGATGCATCAACAAGATTGACATTTATTTTAACATAATAAAGTTTAAGTCCTAATTGTGGTTCCCCTGAGCAGAGCACAGACACTGAGCTGCTCCTGCTGTGTAAAATGAGCAGAATTGAACGGGGTTTTGGACAAAAGCGGTTGCTAAATAACACAGTAACTTCAGCTGGCTGCACGTGCGGGAAACGGCAGAAAAAGAAGAAGTAAAATAAAAGAAAATTCTTCGTTTTCCACGGGGCCCGTCGGAGAGGAGCAGCTCTCGCTTTCCGGATGGTAACAAGGGACAGCCGAGCGCCACCTTCTTACTCGCGAGCGAAAACAAACTGTCCTCCGTGAAATGCCTAAATGCATTGTTCATACTTTCTCTTCTCCTCGGAGGCCTAACAGCATGTTATGCCCTCGGTAGTTTGCTATATTAGGCCTGAGTGTGAGTCAATAAGCGGGTTTAATTACTGAGCGCCAGCGCGACGGACCCGGAGACGGATTAACATCGGCTGCCCCCTCATGCGTGAGGAGCAAACGCTGCCGTGTGCACCACGGCACCAATAAATAACATCAGACAACTTCCTGCCACTGGTGCCGCTCTGAGGCTGGGCTGTGGTGTCACACAGGAAGGTGGGGTCACATTTTGGGACCTTCTCAACTCTAGATGACGGCAGCTGGGAGGGGGGGGGGGTCTGTGCAGGAAAATCACACGCACTTTCACGATTACCCGTGTAGGTGACGAGTGTGACTTTAGTAGACTGAGCGACTTACCGTATTTTACCCATGTACAGCAGGGTAACTTTTACCGCGTCGGTTCTGGGCAGGTACCTTGATTAAGGATGCTACAGCAGGATTTGAACCCGAGGAGCTTCAAATTGTAAGGTGATGTTTCCGAAGGCGGCTGTGCCCATTGCGGACTAATTTCAGCCACAGAAAATGTGCGAAATGCCTGTAAGGTGTTTTGAAACGTGCAGGTTCAGGCATCAACTGCCTCCCGTCAATAACACGGTGTCAGGAAGGTGTCATCGCCGCAGCTAATGAACGCGCAGCAGCAGAACCACAGCGCTGAGGAAATGGACGTGATGAGAGACAGGCAGCTGAACGCCTCAGGGGGTCACCCTGCAGTCAAGTAGAACGTCTTCCTCCAGACACACTTCTCAGGAGGTATGGGGGGGAGAGGGAGGGAAGGATGGAGGTAGAAAGGGAGACAGGGAGAGAGGTAGGGAGGGAGGGAGGGTGGGTGACAGGGAGGGCAGGAAGATTACTGACCCCACAACTTCGCTAAGTCATTATAGGGAGGTGGGAAACTGACTGACCAGTGGAGGTTCAGTCACCCGCAGCTGTCACTGCTCACACTCGCCACGGCCGTGTAGGTCAGAGCCACGTATCACTCCGACGCAACCATGTGCCAGCAGTTATTCTTCTGACCACAGTGGGATCCACCTGGTCTTCTCGAACCCAATTTAAGGGCCTTCCAGAGCTCTCGGTGGTGTATGGAATGCTGGGAAACCTGCTACAATCAAATTAGCTCCGTCACTGATAGCCATACGCTGTATATAATTATTGTAAAGAGTGGAGCCCTTGACAGCAGAGTGGCTATATTTATAGTAACGCCGCACTGCACCCTCAGGCTCCGCCCCACGTGCACCTTTAATGGTTTTCCATTAGCTGGCGACGGCTTCTTTGCTTATTGAACAGTTGGCATCTCCACACTGACCGGCAGGATGGGATTGCTGACCAACAGGAAGTGTCTAAGTCTCTCCTACATAATGAGGTCCTTGTGAAGTATGGAGGCGGAGCACCTATTTAGGATGTGACTCAACAGAACAACCTGCGAAAAAAGGGCACAGATTTCATTGTGTCCGGCAGTGGAAAAATCACAATTCGGTCGGAGACGCTGCCCCCGTGTGTCGGCTCGGCGGATGCGTGGGCCCCCCTGGGTGCTGGTGGGTGACAGAAAATCTGACACCGGCGCATTTTTACTAACTATACGAATATTTACAGCATAGTCTCAGGCCTATTGTTCAACCTAAAATGGACCTAAAGGGGGTTGGAAAATAGAAAAAGCCAATGAAATGGGAGCGCAGTACGAGCAGGAAATGGTTTATTAGTAACCATTAAACTGTAAATATAGAATAATAGGCTAAAGAATTTGTGTTAGTTTTTTGTAGCTACCAGTAGGGTTATTACTCCTTCCTTACTCTATTTATACCCTGGAACTGAAGCCTCAGGCCATAAAGCTCAGAGTTTTTTAAGGCCGCATTTAATAATTAATGTTTTATGTTTATTCATTTAGCCGACACTTTTCTCCAAATTGACTTAGAGTGTCAAGCTTCTTATGCTGATTTAAAAATTGAAACAGCAGGGTCATTTATTTACTGCATTAATTCAGAGTAAATACCTTGCGCTGGTCCAGTGCAGCAGGAGGTGAGATTTGAACCCGAGTTATTGCCTGTCTCATCGCAGTTATATATCCCCTCACTTGATAGTTGTTGTTAACAGTGCAGTTTTTGATGCTGAGCTGCCTTTTCAGACATCGATTCTTCCCCAGATCTTCTCTTAGGTACGATGATCTCACCAGCCATCATAGTGAAGTCAAACCAAAAGTCTGTATTTGGACGGCTTCAGGTTTCTAACCTAAACCAACCAACCAGCTTAGTATCCAACAAACCCATAAAGAACCAGGTGTTGGATTTACACCAAGGACTGATGACTAGTGAGCACTGGAATGGAAGACCAGAGACAGTTCACTGCTGTCCATATTTAAACGGAGCACCATGGACAGTCAGAAGAACACAGAGGTGGACATTGGAGCAGAACTCGCACTGGAGGCACAAATGATGAGACTGAGGTTGTCACACTTTGGACAGAAGATGAAGAGAAGATGGGAGATTGATGAGGAAAAGATGAAAATAAGACTGGGTTATGGTGAAGAAAAGATGAAGATAGAGTAGAATGGTGAAGAGAAGGTAAGATGCTCTCAAAGGGATGGCATTGCTTGGAAATGTTGAACTAAGTAGTACAAAAGGACAACCAGCAACCAGATATATGGAGTCAACCACAGGGAGAACAGACACACTCCTTTAACCCTAAGTGGAGGACAGTTCATTCTTGAAGGACACATCATCTAGGGCTGACATCTACCACGGTAGATGGTCAATGAGTATTGTTTATTTAACACGATTACAACAGCAGTCAAATTCCAGTCCTATTTCATCATCTGTTACTTTTACATGAAACAGTTTAATCGGTATCAGTAACGCCTGTTATTTGATCCATAAACTGCACATAGTTGGCCTGTTTAGATGATGCAAAAGTTTGCTGGCAAATGTACCGTTAACGTGTGATGGAAGACATGGAGCTGCGAGCTGCAGGTTGTGTGTTCAAATCTCACTCTGTGCCCCTCTGTAGGGCATTAGCCAAGGATTTACTCTGTTACTATGGTAAAACACTCTGCTTTATAAATATGTCCTGCTGCTTCGGACAAACTGTCAACAGTAATACGGTTGCCTGTGACGTCACTTATAATACAACGTGACCTGTGAGGTTTCCTTCCCAAACAGACCCCCCCCCCCAGTAAGTGTTCCCCCGTTCAACTGACGCGCGCGAGCACGCACGTACACACACACACACACACACACATACACACACCTGGTGTTTGGAGGGCGCGCCGCGTGTCGGTGGGCTCGCGCTGAGGCGTGCGCGTTCTGCTCAGCCGCACGGGTCGGTCTCGCGCTCCGGCGCTGGAAGTTGCATTGCAGGGGGCGGGACTTCTGCAGTCGGGCGGCGCGACTCCGCGAGGATCGCCGGAACGCGCACGGCGGCGGGGGGCTGCGGACGGGACCCCGCGTGGCGCGCGCACCTACACTGACGTCCGTGTCCAGGAATAAGAGTTACAGAAATAAGAAGAGGTGAGAGGAGGAGCGATCGATGATCTGAGAAGGACCTGCGAGCCGCTGGAGAGACCCCCCCCGCCCCCCCACGCGCCCCCCCCTCGACTGCGCCAAAGCCCGCAGCCACAGCGTCCGCGAGTGGGCTCGTCCCCAGGTGGGTCACCCCTCACCCGCGTGCCCGTGCTCATTCTCATCTTCTTCATCCGTATCTCCGTGAGCGCGCAGGAGGTTGGGGGGGCCGGCATGCGGAACGGGGCTTGTTGTCTGTGTAAGGAGATCAACTTCTTCAGCAAAATCATCCTCCACTCGGGTCCTTCTCATCCTCACTATGTTCATCATCTTGTCTGTCTTCACTGTTCTCATCATCTTCATCACCCCTCTACTTGCGTTCTCCCCATCTTCATTATGCTTCCCCCCATCTTCTTCATCTCCATCTCCACCAACTTCACTCTTCATCATCTTTATTTTCCTCATCCTTCCTTTCAGATCTTTATCACCCTCCCGACCCTCCCTTCTTCATCCTCCTCACCAGTGGCCTGTTAACTTCCACAGTGAGATCATCTCCAGCATCACATTCACACCCCACCATCCAGCTGTGTGGAGCCACTCAGGTGCACATTTTACTCTCCTTATTGCTTCAAACCCTGTCTATTCTGTCTTCTGGCCTGTCGTCTTGTGTGCTTTTTTGTATCATGAAAGTGTGGAGACGGCATGTGACTCATGTTGGGTGAAAGCTCTGTGTGTGTGTGTGTGTGAGTTTGTGTCGCTGTCCCTTCAGCACCACATGCACCAGTTTGTTGGCCACTGTAGTGCAGTTGTGTTCTTTTACAGTTTGGATCAAAGCAGTTCAGTGCTGATCAAGTCCCAGGTCACCATGGAAACACCCCCAATACACACACACTGACACACACACACACACACACACACACACACACACACACACACACACACACACAAAATCAGGTTATACAGTAAAACTGATATATATATATATATATATATATATATAGTATCCTGGCCTGTTCAAGGCCCTCAAAGGCCCTCAGTTACCCTGGTAATAAGTAAAGCTGGGTGGGGGGGGAGGCACTAAACAGCCCCTGCTGTTTTGGGTGAGGGAAATGGGGAGGTCTGTGTAGCTGCCTGTCAATCAAGAGCATCGTGCTGCACCCCCCATGATGATGACATAACGCTGCTTCTGTCTTTCTTTATAAATATTCAGTTATTTGTTTATGTAGTTAACTGGCAGCGAGGTGGTTAACGTAGCTTTGTGCCGCTCAGACAGGGAGCTGACCGCCACGGACCCCCTGCGGCGCCACCTCCATTATTATTGATCACCAGTGTTTTAGCACGGGTGGCCAATAAATTGAGGGGAGGGGGGGTGATCGCGAGCAGGATGCTGAGTGGCCGTTACCATAGAGCTACAGACTCCCTTTTCGTTAGTTCCTGATTCCTACGGTGGGGGGGAGGGTGGTACCAAAGGTCCAAAGGTACAAGCAGCACCCCCCCCCCACCCTCCAGGGTAATAAAGCTTGTGGTCCCCCTGTCAGGTTATGAACAGGTGGCCCCTATCCCCCCAGCAGCTATTAGGTAGAACAGTAGAAATCTGTGGTGTCGCAAAGTCCTTCATAGCTGAAGCGATGACTGTGTGATGATGACTGTGACCAGCAGCCAGGAAGGCGAGTAAAATTACTGTGAAATTACTTCACTTCTCCATCAAACTGGGGAGTGTCTGTTACATATCAACTTGCTGCTCCCTTTAGAGAAAACAAAATCACAGGTTCCATCCAGAGAGACAGAAGAAATATCATGAAGATAAATAATTATCAGCATATTCCAGCATCACGTCTCCTTTGAGTGGAAAAAAAACACATTAAAGGAAATCAGGTGCAACATGAGGTTTGGTGAAAATACTGAACTGACTGAAAGGTGTCAAAAAAGCTAGGAGGACTGATGCATGAATGAGTCCCAGGCCCAGTGAGGCGGTGTGGGTGCGACGACTCTCCTTGTCCCCGCCTGCTGCTCCTCACACCCACACACCTGTCAGTGGGGGGCGCTGGCTTCCCCAATGGCCTGGGGCAGCGCTGCACTGCACCAGCTGCTCTAAATGGGTTTCCCTGCATTTACATGCTTCCTCTCCAGGGTGCGGCACCCCCACCTCACCCTGCTCCTTCAGTGTAATTAGTGTAATGGTCCCCCCCCACCCCCACCCGCCCCACCCACTCTGCATCCTGAAGATGGAGACCATCCTTGAAACATCTCATCTCAGCTTAGAGGGGGTGGTGTGTGTGTGTGTGTGTGTGTGTGAGAGAGAGAGAGTTTTAACGGCCACTAACTGAGCCCTGAGCCCTAACTACACGTCCTATTGGTTCTGTCACCAGCAGGAAGTGGCAGCATGTCGGCGCAGGGCAGGGACATCTCTGACTACCACCTGAGCGGTGAGTTGTGCTGCAGCTGCGGCTGCCGTGTGTGTGTCTGTCACGGTGCTTGGTTTGTCAGGCGAGAGCCGAACGCTCAGCCAGCAGCAGCTCAGCCTGAAGCTGAGGATGCATGACCTCTTTGGTGACCCAAGTTCACTGTGGGACTTTCTCTCTCTGCCACCCCCCCCGTGCCGCAGTGGTGCAGAACCCGCCTGGCTGGGAGGCGGGGCTCTATGTTGCCGGCTTCCTCACGCTGCTCAGCCTGGTGGCATTCAACTTGTGGAAGCTGTGGAAGTCCGGAACCTTCCCGGCCCCTTCGCCGTTCCCCAACTATGACCACCGCTACCTGCAGGAGAAGTACGGCACGTCCTACTCTGAAGTGCGACAGAAGGTAACCCACACACTGCTGTGTTTGGCCAGGTGCTCAGTACAGTAGGGCGTGAGTTCATGCACTGAGCTCCGTGAAGCTGCTCCCCCCCAACGAAACAGCACAAACAAACAATCCCTCATGTCTCCTCAGGAGCTGTTTTGTGCTGTGAAATTTGATTCATTTTTTTTTTAAAGATTTGTATAAAACTTAAGTGAAATGAGATGAATCAAACAGTGTTCGGTATTTATTCTTTATCTCGCTGTCTGCCGACGCCATAGAAACCGAGCAGTACGTCTTTAATAACAGAGAAAACACAGATGGTGTTGAATAAATCTGCACAGGTCTCTAAGCAACACCTGGGTGTGTGAACAAATGTGAAGAATTTCAGAACAAATATCCCAAAAACACAGTTAAATGACATAAATGCAGTTTGTTTCACTGTTTTCTTTACATTTTTCAGCATTTTTAGGTAAGTAAAATCTGTGGATTACTCCATATAAAGCTTCCCAAAACTTATTTCTGCATAAATAAATAAATAAGCATGTTCAATTTTTCCACTGAGTGTTTTCAACAAAGTTGTTCCAGTAGGCCGTTATACAGGGAATTCTAGCAAGACATTTTAAAGAAGAATAAGATAATAAGATTTTTCCCAGGCTGATACCCCTCCCCCCGCAGCAGCACAGGCACCTAAGACAGGCTGAATTTGTGTCATTGAAAGTGCCACGTTGTTACTGTGAAGCTTAATTCTGTGCTCTGCCTCCAGTGATGCCTGATCTGACACACACCTTGGTGGTAACTTTGTTCTCCTTATACAGACTGAAAACAAAACAGCGATGAGTGATTTTTCTAATTTCCATTCTCACGCAGAGGGTTGCGGCCTCCAACCACAGGAGGGCATCGACGAGTCGCAAGCCCAGTCTGCAGCTGGCCGACACCCCAGATGGGCTGCGCGAGCTGGGACCCCTGGAGCTCATGACCCGGGAGCTGGACTCGACCGGGGGCGGGGTGCTCAGCCGCTCGCTCTCCACTGACTCGCTCAGCTCCATCTCCTCGGTGGCCCACAACTTCGGGCACGACTTCACCGTGGGCCAGCTGGAGGTGGCGCTGGAGTACGAGGCACGGCTGGGGGTGTTGCACCTGTCCCTGCTGCAGGGGAAGGACCTGCTCGAGCGCGAGGAGGAAGACCTCCCCTCCTGCTTCATTCGCGTGACGCTCCTGCCCGACGAGCTCAGCGTGGGCGTCTCGAGGGTGAGGCTGGCAGGACACGGCACCACCGCCCACACACTCCTTCTGCTGCGGCCACATGGCGCCACACACCGTTACCACGGCAATAATAGTGCTATTTAATTCCCCTGTACCATGAGAAAGCTGCCCATCTGTGGGGGGGGGGGGGGGGGGGTNGAGGCCCTGCCAGGCGGGGGGGGGGGGCTCACACCTGTAGCTCTGGGGGGGGGGGGGGGGGGGGGGGGGTTCACACTGAGTCACACACAACTCCTTCCCTGCCTGCTTTCCTACAAATCCGTCAAAGTTCAGGCGAGCGTCTGCAGTCCCCACTGCAGAGATTAGTCACTGTAAGATGCTGCCCCACTTTCTGTGGTGTCTCCTGCAGGTTCAGAGGAACGCCTTCACCGTCATGTTTGATGAGAAGTTCTCCATCCCGCTGGACGCGGCCGCGCTCGAGGACAAGAGCCTTCGCTTCGAGGCTTTTGGTGTCGACGCCGATGAGAGGAACATCAGCGCCGGGGTGGCCGAGCTCAAGCTGTCCGACCTGGACCTCTGCATCAGGCCTTTCAACGCTTGGCTTTACCTGCAGGACATCAGCAAGGTACATAAGCCTGCCTCGAACCGGGAACCACATCAGAGTGGCTTTGCGGACTGCATCCACCCATAACCACTCTCATGTGTTTGGAGGAAGGCCGTCGATGCAGTAGGGGAGATCCTCCTGTCCCTCAGCTACCTGCCCACAGCCGAGCGCCTCACAGTGGTGGTGGCAAAAGCCAAGAATCTCGTGTGGACCAATGGCAAAACAACGGCAGGTGAGCAATGCTCTTATGAAGAAACCGGTGATGAGTCTCCATCTTGACTGGGATTTGTTGGGAAGCTAAGCAGCATCTCACTGATTTGGCAAAAAGTTGCATATAATTGAACAATGAGAAATATATACAGTATAACCCCGGTTAGAGCTCAGGAGGCGTTCCTGGAAAGTGGAGTGCTAAGCGAAACAGCGCTAATCTTCCCACTGTCTTATAAGACACAGTAGGCGAAAATAAAACCACAGTAGAACAATACTGAGCTTTTACTGAAAATGTACTCATCACAAAGAAAAAAACTGTTGTTTCTTATTTTCAAAGTAAATGTATTCTATACATTCATGAAATTATGTAGGGAAATCCTTGAAATGCTGAGAAGACAAAAAAAAAGAAAAGTGCAGTAAAAAGATGGTAAGATGGGAATTCTTCCAGGCCACGTGAGCATCGTCCTGAGCCAGCAAAACACACGCAAACAGAATGTTTAAATGAAAATAAAAATAGACCAGCTCATTGCCTCTGGCACAACAGCTGCACAAAGTTTACTGTAATGGGAAAAACTGAGATGAAAAATGCAAAGATTACAATAAAATGACATCTAATTGTCAAAAAACTTTGAGAACAAAGAAAAAGTGTGACATGCATGTAAAAGGGTGAAAGAAAGGTGGTGGAATGAGCTCCCAGTCGGGGGGGACACAGAAAACAGGAGGCCTTGGCGCTGGAGACACGCGAGGAGAGTGAGGATCGTGACAGCATTAATAACAAAGAAAGAAGAGGCTATAATGTTATAGCTTGACAGCGTTAAGCACTGTATTGCTGTATTATTATTTAATAACATGTTATAATGAATTCCCATTTCTGGCTTCCTTGCACAATAAATTATTACACGAAGTCACAGTTACAAGCAAATGTCATTTGCATTGTAAAATTTGCATGACAAGCTGCCAAATCATACTAAACAGAAACACCTTACAAGAAAATAACAGCAGGACAAATGATTAGGGGGAACAGGTGGAAGGGAGGGGGACAAAAAGAGTGCACAAACATGTTGTACAAGCAGTTTTATACATTTGCACCATCAGCCCGAAATGAAAGGTTTCTGGAGCAGTCCTGATATTCTGGAGTTGGATTTGAATTAAAATTTCTTTGTGTCTAAATGATAAATTGGAAATTTAGTATGTTTGACAAATAACTTGGGCAAACCTTCTGTGGCTCCGGAGCACGTCATCTGTCATTTCCATTTAACTTAACAGTAAGTTCGCTGTTTGGGAAGTCACCTTATGAGCAGATCTTCAGGAACATATTATGCTTCTTATGTGACTGAAGCCTGTATTCCCATAATTCCCACTGGTAATGACAGCGACACCTCTTGTTTTGTCTTTGGCAACAGATCCATTTGTCAAGGTGTACCTCCTACAGGATGGCAGAAAGATTAGCAAGAAGAAGACATCTATCAAGAGGGACGACACCAACCCCATCTTCAACGAGGCCATGATCTTCTCTGTGCCGGCCATCGTGTTGCAGGTGACACTGAGGAGCAGGAGGAGGAGCAGACAAGGACAAGACACTACACATTCGAGCGCAAAAAAAAAACATTCATCCTTGTCCTGTCTGTGCAAATCTGCCATCTTCCTGCTCACTGCATGTCTTTAACAGCGCGGTTCCCTGTCCCCGCAGGACCTTTCGCTGAGGGTCACAGTGGCAGAATGCACTGATGATGGCAGGGGGGACAATGTGGGTCACGTGATCATCGGCCCGGAGGCAAGCGGCATGGGCATCACCCACTGGAACCAGATGCTGGCTACGCTGAGGAAGCCAGTTTCCATGTGGCATCCACTCCGGCGAATCTAGCAACCCCCACGCCCCCCTGACCTCTGACCCCTGACCCCAGTCTCTCTGATCTCACTTTTATCTCTGCATGGTGCCTAACGTGTCACTATTATACCGCCTAGAGAAGACGAAATGAAAGAAAAGCAGTGGAAGATCTTATGTGAGGTTTGAAAGAATTTCCATGATGGATGGAAAAGCTTATTTTTTCAGGAAACTACTCTTTTGTCTTCGGAAACGTTGTATGATGCATATGATATTAGAACAAACAGCTGGCAAACGTGGAGATGCGTTTTATATCAGATATTTAAGTGTAGATGATAAAATACTAGAGCGTGTGGGAGTGTATTTGTCTTGGACGGTGTCTAATATCCTGTGCTTCTTAAATCCAGGTTCTCTAATCCAGGTTTATCTTGACTTCAGGCTGGCCAAGTCTCCAGAGACTCCCTCTGAAAACGGCAACAAAAAATGCGCGATATGTTTGGTATTCTTCTTCACGATCCCTCATATGTTGACCTTCTGTTTGATTTACACGTTTTTTTATGGCAGTCATGGCTATTACTATACACACAGAATTTATTCATGCCATTGTTTTGCTTTTATTACATCTTTTATAAACTTGAACTGAGACAGTCCTCCATGAAGCTGCTGATTTTTGCCTCGGTTGGTCGTCCAGCTCCGCCTGGGGAGACGGGGCCCGAGCAGCACCAATCTCACCGCTGCCACAACTCACTTTATCAGCTAACTGCACAACTTCAGCTTCAGGCGCACAATTCACATTATCATTCACTGAGGAATTTTCTGAACACTACACAGTGGGAAGGCAATAATGTCATTTTTTCATGTACAATAAGGTGTGAGTTAATGCAATGACTAAACAGATTGGTTTTATTTTCTACCTCCACCACTGTTTTAACTGTAGAAAAACGGCCCTTTGTAACTTTTATTTGTTCTGTCATATTATTTCTTAACTGAATTGTCCTTGTTTGAAAATGTAGCTAAATATCTATTTATTGAGGACAAAATGAGTTGCCTATATCTTAATTATTAGCTGTCACATACACCATAATAACATAACATGATAATCATAGTAATTGAATAAATATTGCATATTGTGGTTCTTTTTGCATCTTACTCCAGCTTTCACCTGCCAATAGAATAATCTTCCACAAAGCTGTAGCAGCTCCTGCACACCTGCACCTATATTGCATTGTTTTAAAATGTAATGTGACTTGAACATGTCTCTTCGTGTGCCAAATCTTATTCTTAAGGAAGCAATATTTTCATTTAGTCTGCATTTCTACATTTTGTGATCGACAATAAAACAACAGTCACTTTTACAGTGCATGATCTTTTTCAAATCTTGTAACAGATGTGGCATCAGGAAAAAGTATTGTGTTCAGATATTGTTTTAAATAAAATTATCCAACGAATAATATGCACTGAGTGTTTGAGTAGTTTTTTTTTTTTTTTTTTTTTTGCTTACAATAATTATAACCAGGTAAAAAGTGAGGTAAACGGGTTTAATGTTTATCTGTCTTATACTGAGCTTTATGACGTCAGTATAAGCCGATAAGATAATATAATATTAAAATGTTAATGTGTGTAATGAAATATATTGTACTTAATTTAGTATATTTTGTTATTCTAAATACATAGATACATATACATTTTATTTGTGCATTTCGCTCTTCGTAAAAATAAATACTTCTCACCACAACTACAACACTTTTACTCATAAAATGCAGCTGTTGAGAAAAACAACGATCGTCACGGACACTTGTTACAAATAGACAACGGGTCAGCCAATAGGATCACAAAGTGGATATCGGGCAGCTAATAGAATCTAAGTACGATAGCACCATAGCTAGTAGGATTTCAGTGCGATTACCGTCACCAGCTGTCGGTACCGGTTTGGCAGCCACTGGAGTCTCGCTGTGATTGTCATCGGTAGCACGTGAATGGATGCTCGGGCAACCAATAGATTCGCTGTGCGAAGAGAGAACAGCCATTAAGTTCTAAATATGTTTTAAACATAGCCAATAGACTCTCAGGGTGGTTATGAGTCAGCCAATGGTTTGTTGTTGTGATGATTCAGCAACCAGTAGGCACTAGCGCGATGGTCAAAGGTCGACTGGGTGGGGGCTGGTGCCGAAGGTACAGAAACAGCAGCGTTGCATAAGCACATACGGTTCTCCGTCCGTTGAGGCACTTTTGCACTTGTTAGGGAGCGGACGCCATGGCCGACAGCAGGGAGAAAGCCACGGACCAGATGAAGCTGTGGAGGGAGAACCGCCACTCGCAGGTAAGACGTCGAAAAAGCGACGGTATCGCGGGGGATGGAGGGGAGAGGTGTGCGGGGCGCGTTCCTGCTCCGCGCGGTCAGGACGGGCTGGTTAGTCGGTCACTAGTTACTGACTAGTTAATGCTGTGTTTTCGTTAATGCACCCTTACAGTACTGTGCAGCTGAACGTGATCTTTAATATTCTTCCATCTGTGGTCTGTGTCTGCAGAGCGACCAAAGAACTAACCATTCAACCATTAACCATTCATTAGTCAATACTAAACTTGTGCTAGTTAGTACTTTTCAGTGGATACAAATGCCAGCTGTCTGCGAACCCGCGGGACTTTGACACCCCCCCCAAGTGCCAAGGCCAAAGCTTATGTAACACAAACACACACTGGGCCAAGTGGGACAAAGAGCAGCGATGATGTTCAATCCATGGAAAGATGGAGATTCCCACATCTGCTCGTTTTAATATAAATAATGGATTGTTATTGATGCCATACAGTGTTCAGTATCTGAGGCCTCTGCCCAATGTGCCATTCACTGTTTCTGAAACCCCTTTACAGTTGGGTAAAGGTGACTGGGTCATTTTTACCATGTCCACTCAAAAAAAGCACCAAAGCAAGAAAACCTTGCTGGAGCAGGGTTCAAACCCAGGGCCTTCAGGTTAGCAGACAGTGGAGACATTCACGATATGCCATACTGGAAGACCACAACACCCCCTATACACACTTAACCAATGGATTTGACCAGTTAACATGGCCTCTCCTGAAACTGCATCTGTACACCACTGGATATTTGTGTTGCTTTGTATGAATGTTCTGAGAGTAAGTGTGTGACTTTACTTTTACTGCAGCTTTATCGCTCAACAACTGGAGGCTTTAATAACATGAACAACATCCAATGTCCCATTTCACAGTTCAGGACACACACGATTGCATTTCAGAAAGGACCAAAGCCACTGAGATGGCACACAGTGGCCTCCTCCTCATCAGTTACTTGCTGTTTGTGTTTTTGGTGTTTGAAGTGGGATTTTTTTTCTCCCTCACATTGTATAGCTGCACAAAGGCTTTTCTGGGCTTTTTCTCATTGAACTGATGTCTGGCACAACGCAGCACAGAAGTGCAAACAAGTTGAACAGCAGTGACCATGTGTGTCATGTTTCCCTAGCGGCCGGACACTCTGACCACTGGCGCTGGCATCCCCGTGGGGGACAAGCTGAACGAGCTGACCGCCGGCTCCCGGGGGCCCTTGCTGGTGCAGGATGTGGTGTTCACCGACGAGATGGCGCACTTCGACCGAGAACGCATCCCAGAAAGGGTGGTGCATGCCAAAGGAGGAGGTGGGGGGCAGGGTTCACCTATTAATCCCACCCACTAGAGGGGAGGAGCAAACCAGTTCTCTCCATTACATACAGTGCTGCCTTCTACTGTAACCTGAGCTAGGAGATTTAGCGATGGGTGTTCTGTTGAACCTTATCAGTTAGTCCTGATGGTTGTTTTCTTGTTCAGCATTGACCCAAAGTTCCCCTGCCACTTCCCTCAGGAGCCTTTGGGTATTTTGAAGTGACGCACGACATCACTCGCTACTGTAAGGCCAAAGTGTTTGAGCATGTCGGCAAGACAACCCCCATTGCTGTGCGCTTCTCCACTGTCGGTAAGATTATCATCGTCATTGTTTGTCGGACCTACAATGTGTCGTATACAGCTTGGATTGCAAAAGAGGCAGCATCGCTTGTATGCAGTTTAACTAGCTGTGTTAGTTTCTTTAATGCTTGGGAGAAAGTGTGCATGCGTGTGTGAGAGAGAGAGAGAGAGAGAGAGAGAAAAAACAAAACCTAATGTTTGTAGTAAAGTCCACCAATGTAAATGGGCTTTTTTCGCCTGAGACCTGTCATCAAATGGCAAGTCAGCAATTGCCTGGTCGATAGTGATACCCATCCCCTACTGTGGCAGCACCTGCCAGGGCTCTGTTTACTGGTCCTGGACTGTGATCCTCAGACTTTTGTTGAGGAACGAGCCACAGAAGATTTCTCATTGCATAAGGGGCTGCGAGACTCCGGGCTAGAGAGTGGCGCACTGGCACGGCACTCTGGAACCAGAGCCCCCACAGTGGGGTTGGATGGTTCTACTGCTAACCAGGGCTGAAGGGGACATGGTTGTAGGAGCTTCTGGTTCTGGTCCAGCTGATTCATCCAAAACCATGTTCTCTGCTCTTTACACCATGAGGAGCTCGGAAGTGGCATTAAGTAGGTTTTGTTTCTCAGAGAAATGGACTCAAGTGTTCAGGTTGGCTTGCAGTGGATTTGTCTGGTCTAATGAAATGGTTTTTTTTTTTTTTTTTTTTTTTTAAAATCTTGTCTACACCAGCGGGGGAGTCTGGCTCTGCTGATACAGTGCGAGACCCCCGTGGTTTTGCCGTCAAGTTCTACACTGACGAGGGCAACTGGGACCTGACTGGCAACAACACACCCATTTTCTTTATCCGGGATGCCCTACTGGTGGGTTTGCCTTTGTGAAGTTGCCATGGTTGCCCTGAAGGTGTGGGTTCATGTGAGAGACTGTACATGTGGTCCAGTGTGGGTTCTGTTGCAAGGTCTGTGGCAGTAACACACAGGCCAGCTGTGTTCCCTTTAGCTTCACTGCTAACATGCTAATTATAACATATCCTCTTGATCTCTGAAGTATAATGGTGTTTTTGCAGACATGGGCATCTGTAGTTTTCAGGTGTATTTTTATTAGTAGAAGAAAAATCCGTTGTGATATCTCAATATGTGAGGTGATGGATCTCACAGCTTTGATCCAGATTCAAGACCCCTCACCCCCAGCCTCTGTCTCTGGCTGCAGTTTCCATCCTTCATTCATTCTCAGAAGCGCAACCCACAGACTCACCTCAAGGACCCCGACATGGTGTGGGATTTTTGGAGCCTGCGGCCCGAGTCTCTGCACCAGGTGCTGCTGTCACTCATTGGGGGAGGGCCCTCGGAGCAGAAGTGCAGTTGCTCATTTTAATGTGCCTTTTGGCTCCCTCTGTGAAGGTGTCCTTCCTGTTCAGTGACCGTGGGATACCGGATGGGTTCCGGCACATGAATGGCTACGGCTCTCACACCTTCAAGCTGGTAAATGCAGAGGGTCACCCCGTGTACTGCAAGTTCCACTACAAGGTAATTGTGTATACTATCATGTGAATGTTGTGATCCAAAACCCTCCACTCTTTCCATCTTATGCATCAAATGTAGCAGTCAGCATTGTTGTCCTTGAACAGACCAACCAGGGAATCAAGAACCTGCACGTTGAAGACGCGGATCGTCTGGCCTCCACTGACCCAGACTACGCCATCCGGGATCTGTATAATGCCATTGCTAATGGGAACCTCCCCTCCTGGACCTTCTACATCCAGGTCATGACTTTTGAGCAGGCAGAGAAGTTGCCATGGAATCCTTTTGACCTGACCAAGGTGTGACTGCTGGCAGTGTATCTGCAGCGTGTTTTTTTTTTTTTTTTTTTTTTTTTTTTTTTTGGGCTACTGTTGGCTTTCATTTCCATAAACGGCTTCAACCGGTATTTCCAATAAGGAAATTTGGTATTGAATTATTGATGACCCCAGTGTTTTGAAAGCAAGATGACAGATTTTGTTTGTTTGGATATTTTTCTTCCCGTAAGATCTGGCCACATAAAGACTATCCCCTCATTCCGGTGGGGAAGATGGTGCTGAATCGCAACCCGGTCAACTACTTTGCCGAGGTTGAACAGCTAGCCTTTGATCCCAGCAACATGCCCCCAGGCATTGAGCCCAGCCCCGATAAGATGCTGCAGGTGAGATTACCCCCCCCCCCCCCCCCCCCCCACAGCCAACCTCA
>UFQX01000383.1:0-20238 GCA_900497675.1 Arapaima gigas | reverse complement strand
ACCCCCCCCCCCCCCCCACAGTGAGACATAGTGCTTGTGGAGCAGTTCCAGGTAGGAGCTGCATCTGTGCTGAGACTGAAGTGCCTATCTCCTACAGGGCCGTCTGTTCTCGTATCCGGACACCCACCGGCATCGCCTAGGTGCCAACTACTTGCAGCTGTCTGTGAACTGTCCCTTCAGGACCCGGGTGGCCAACTACCAGAGAGATGGGCCCATGTGCATGTCAGACAATCAGGGTAAGTGGCATCCGGGGCGGACGGGGCAGTCTGGCAGCCAGAGCACAGTGTGGACCTGCTGATCTCCCCTTCTTTCATATCCCCAGGTGGGGCACCCAACTATTACCCCAACAGCTTCAGTGCCCCAGACACCCAGACCTGCTTCCTGGAGTCGAAATTTAAGGTGTCACCAGATGTGGCCCGTTACAACAGCGCTGATGATGACAACGTCACCCAGGTAACACCAGTTGTAGCATATTGCACATACACAGAACCAAACTGAGTGGAATAGACATGTTGGTGGCAGCAATGACTTTGTGTGTGTGTGTGTGCGCGCACGCGCACACAGGTGCGCACCTTCTACACCCAAGTGCTGAATGAAGAGGAGCGGCAGCGGCTGTGTGAGAATCTGGCTGGACACCTGAAGGGAGCCCAGCTGTTCATTCAGAAGCGAATGGTCAGTCATGTTCCTCCTCCTCTCCACTAGGGGGTGCATTTCCAATGAGCTCAATCTGGCTGCGCTTTGATTTTCCTACAGGTGCAGAACCTAACGGCTGTTCACCCAGACTATGGTAATCGGGTCCAGGCTCTCCTGAATAAGTACAACGCTGAGGCCAAAAAGGTGACTTTTGTCAGGCATCCCTTATTCCTTATCCCTGCTTATTTGATAAGTAGTCTCAAAAGTGAAGTGTGTGATAAAATGATAGAGAACAGGTTTTTAAAACATTTGCCCCCCTGTCTTTCCAGAACACCATACACGTGTACACAAAGGGTGGGGCCTCGGCTGTGGCTGCCTCCTCCAAGATGTGAGCCCCACTACCTGCTGAAGCAGAGAAACCAGGCGACTAATTAGAGCCGCTTCATCTGACATGTAGAATTTGCATGTAGCACTTAATGCAAATTTTTTTTAAAAATGGAAATCCACAGTTCTCAATGCAGTTAAGCAAAGTTCTAACTGCTCTCAGTGCCGGTTCGTCTATTTGCCAAAGTTCTGGGCAGCAAAAAGACAAAAGAATGTAGCCCAACTACTAAGGTAGATGCCACCACCTTGTCTAGGGTGTCTACGTTTCACCTGCAGATCCCATTCCTGTTGAGACCCCTTTACAGTGACCAGATCAGCAGTGTCCTCAGTTCTAATTTTCCAGTGAAACTTGAAATAAAACGTATCAGTAAGAAGCATTTGTCAGTAGGATCGGCCTACTTGTCTTTCAGACTGCATGCTTTGGGTTTTATCCCAGCCTACGGAACAAATCTTATCCTCGTGATAAATAGTTTTTAACGCGGAACTATGAAAAGTCTCGAGTAGAGCCTGCTCCTGCCTTATCTGAGAGACTCCTTTGGGGGGGTTTGTGACAGGAGGCAGTTGGTCCTCGGGGGAGTTGGTCTTGTTTCCAGTGAGCATCCTGCCAAATAGAAGCCACTTGAAAAGTTCAGTGTTGCCCATATAACCTGGCCACAGTCCAGCCTTACAAGTCGCTGTTAAGTTGTCCTGAGAGTGCAGGGGGGTCCCATAGTTGTGTCTGTTTACACCCTAGTTTCTGTCCTCACCTTCCATCTCTACTCACCTCTCATCTGTGGAGAAATGAAAGGGTTAAAATTACTTCATTTATTGACAGCTTCTGCAATGTTACAATTAACAAGGGTTTCTATACTGTACAGGTGAGTAAATTTACTGATTGATTTTGTATGTTTTGCTAATAAAGATGCCAAGACATTTCAACCTGAAGGGTCTCAGGAAAACAGCTACAGCCTGATTGTCCTGGTATAAAAACATTAATAAATGATTATGACATGAACAATGGCTTCCTGTCCTTCAAAAATCAGAATTTTCAGAGATTGGAATAATGTCTTTTTTTTTTGTAGTAAAGGGTGGAGCTGCATTTGTATTTTCAGCTACCATATACAGTCTCCCTCTTGGATGGAACTGGGACTTGGACTTGAAGGGGGGGGGGGGTTCATCTCGTGCCAAAACTTGACTGACTCCTTGTTTATTTTAAGTACACAGTATCTGAGTGCTAGGCTGTGGCAGTCCGGTGCTTCTCCCAAAAGCGAGGGCGTGGGCCTGTGCACAATGCCAAAACCATAGTCACATAGTATAGGTAAGATGCTGTACACTGAGTAATGTGCTAGGGGAGGATGTCCTGTCTCAACTGCAGGAAGCGATAAAAGCCATTAGAGCTGGTTCAGTAAAACCCTAAACAACCTGCAAGACGTCGGGAAAAAATCAGTTTCCCAGAAAAGTTGAAGGCTTGCTTTTATCAGCATAAATTATTGCCAAGGTGTCTGTGGCCTCTGATACTCTAGTGGGAACTGCAACCACTACAGTTGAGCTTGTGGATAAGAGATTAAACTACTTTCTTCACCATTGCCTAAGGGGTCAACCTAGTTTCCCTAGTCTCAGCGTGTACAGTACATCTTCATAGCTACAGTTCCTGCTTTCATCTCTGGTTGAGGAGTTCAAGATGGAAAAGGCCAGACTGCCACAGCACTGTGTGATTCAAAGGTTGACAAAATCAGGAAAGCAAGAATCCATATGCAAGATGGCTCTGATACAGATGAGATGAACCATTATGGTCCCTCCAGGGAAGAAGTTGCTACTTATTTTTCTGTGGTTTCCTGACAAGGCACTGGATTTGACACCTCTGGTATTGACGTGGGGGACAAGTACAATGGCTTCCAGCAACAAGACAAAGAAAGGAAGGATGCAGGAATGTTCTACAACACTAAATATTTATTCTTGATTTAGTTTAAAATGCTGTAAGAATTAATGTGAACTGGTCACACTGAGGCCTTTTACATGCACAACTTTACTGAACAACAGGTATTTGGAAGCAACACTAATATACGTATGTATATATGTCTGAATAAAATAAACTCAGTTTCATTTGAATGCATTTTTTAATACTGTCCAGTATTTCCATCCGAATAGATTTTCTTCTGTTTGTTTTCTATTCTTGGAGTCCATTGAACACCACAGTACAGAAGTTTTAAAGGAAGTTTTATATATCTTCAATCATATTCTCCACATTTATTAGGGTGAATTTGTAAAATACTGTATTTTCTGCATAGAGAAGTTGATGTAAAATAACTGACAGTGGTTCACAAGCTCCTGTCTTAATAGATGTGGTAACATTAATAGTAAGTTTACTTTCCTTTCTAGCGCATGATTTCCCGGTTCTACAGAAGCATCGTCCTTCAGGGCTTAAGTCTCCTCCAGCATCTCACGCACTTGAACCCGAGCTCTCCGACCTTGAGGATCCCGTCTGGAATTTCAACGTAAAATCCGCTTTTCCGCCTCGAGCTTCATGTACCTGCAGGGGGCGCCTGTGAGCAGCCGCGGCGGACCTTGGTGGGACCGGTCTTGTTGACTTTGTCCAGCTTCGCCTGTCTAAATGCATGAGTTTGAGACGAGTTCCAGGAACCAGCTTGCAGCGTCACCCCGAACTCAGAGGAGCAGTGAAGCGCTGTAGAACAAAAAGAATGTTCCTGTAAGGTAACAGCACTACCTCTGTTAGTCAGCCTTCTGTTAGCGCTAAAGGAAGAGAAACGCACCTGACCAACCCAGTCCCTTTTAAAATTTTAAAGATTGATGCTAAAGATTACAGGTTCAAAGTTCGCTTTATTGTCACTCTGTCAATTAATTCAGTAGTAATGAGAGCACGAGACTTCTACATTCTACATTCGACTTCATTACCCACAATACACCACGGCGATGACGCAAGCGCACAGAGAAGTAGATGCGTTTGCTTTTACACGCAGCGAGTGAAATATGATGGTTACTGTATAGTGAACCTTCTGATCATGTTAGCCAAATACTTTATACGCACGTTCAAATTCAGCAATAAACAACCCGATTTCCTTCTATTTGTACAGGAGGTAAATCAATACGAGGATGCAACCTTAAATTCAACAACTCCCAAAGCTGCCAGAACTATCCTTCTGATGACGTCGCGTCACGTTCATTATATATAGTCTTATCGCTTTTTATTTCTTTTTTCCTTTTCTGTCTTTTGTACAATCCCTCTAGCATTGTGGTAAAGTTGTTTATTTCTCTTACACATGTGTTGTAATTTTTCTAACTTGACACTGTGAATAAAATTAAATTTAATAATTTTTTAAATACGTATACATACTCATACATGTACTATTATTATTGGTGTTTTTTGGTTGTTTTTACTACTATTATCCATAACAACAAGTAACAATAATATGCGTTAAATACACACAAAAATACAAGAGATATTTAAAAAACGAGAAAATACTAGATAATAAACTGCATAAGTTATTTTGCCTGCAGAAGGCTGCTATAACAGATCCTCAGCTTCTTTCCAACATCTGGGATCCATCATTTATTAAATGAATTCTGAAAGCTGCCACTTGGAGAATGTAAGATAAACAGAGCAGTAGATGTTGCTGTAGTCAAACCAAAACATTGATGAAACTCTAAAAATTATGCATCAAATGAATGGATTAACTCTCAAGGATTGACTTTAGGTTTCTCCAGCCTCTGGCACATTTCATTTATTAAACACTATCCAGTGTTCAGTTTTGTGAAATACACAGGTGTAGCACAGTTGTCAAGATCTGTTCATGTTTATACATTTGCTGTTTCTTTTTGTGTGCTAATAAAATCCTGTCAATACTAGCACTAAGGTTAGTCTGAATGGCCAAAGTCCGAGTTTTTTCTTTCTGAAAGGTCCGAGTAAAACTTCACCAAACTTGTCTGCCTTTGAAGCTGATGTAAAAACACTAATAAAATGACGACTGGTATCGTGGCTTGAGTGGTCATGTAACAACTTTAACATGCAGAACTTGAAGTGGATTTTCTCATCTATATTTCTAATATTTCTTTCTGGGGTGGAGCAAAATTGTCCTGCGTTTTACCCATAATGCCAACAGATTGCAGTAAAGAGTACTCAGAAAGAAGAGGACTGTAGAGCTACCTTTATTTAACTCATCTCCACATTGTTTACAGATCACGACTGGGGTTGGTGATCATTGACAAGATGATGAATGGTGAACATTCTGGATGAATTCATCAACAATCAGCACTGACTTTATGGAGAGAAAATACGTCCATTTTAATTTTTTTACTCACTATGTAAAAATGCTTGTCAGAGTCAAGGTTTTGGCCTAAGTCATTTTCAGTTTTAATTTTAATTTTAATATCACTCAAAGTTAGTATCCTTATTAAAAATATTAAAAAGTCATATATCTTTGGTGGAAACACAGATATTATGCAGGACACTACACACTGTACACACCCACACTTTGTTCGCCCCCTCTGGACTCCTGGTCAACCATAACACATATGCCTAGTTACAGTCAACAGACTCCAGCTGCTATGATGCCATTTAAGTCGCTGCTTTCCACGTTTCCTGGACAACTTTCAACCTTACAGCCATCAGGGGGTCTCCTGTAAAGAAATTGAAAGTTAAACTTTTTGCACACGCATTTCAAGCACTTCAACCTGAGCTCCTTGACTGAGAGGATTCGGTACTTTTACTCCATGGAAAGCCACCAGTTCCAGCCTGTATTTGTGCTCAAGCAGCAGGCTACCTGGGGGCAGCCGATCTGGACTGGAGACGTCCGAATGATAGTGACACCAGTCAGAACTCTGCCACCGCAGGACCACATTGTATGGTCTCTGTTAAGCCTTGTCTGCATAAACCCCTGCTGTCTGGGGTTAGGTGCACTCATCTTCTCTATCAAGGTGAGAGCTTCTGCTGTACACCCCCACTTACGTGAGCACAAAGTTGTTTTTTTGTATTAAAACGATTGAAGAGTAGACAAACTTAGAAAAGATCAGTTAGTAAATGTTAGACTTTTGGATGAGAGTCAGTTTACAGCATCGCTCCAAACTCAGACTTAGTCAAATGGAGTGACGTCCCCTTCTGGGTGTACACTACCCCACACCTAATGCTTCCAGGAGACGCTCTGGATCCACCACAATTCTGCCCCAGTTGTCCAAATGGGGCTCACAGAGGTCTGGAGTCTATCCCAGAACTATGGGGCACACACTGCACGGAACACCAGTCCATCGAAGGGACACTGGATGCGTTTTTAATGGGTTTTTGCAAACGGAGAGATGAACCAGCACTGCCACTAATGGCACGACTGGTGGTTTGTGGATCCACTTTGTTTACTGTGAAATACCTCCCTCTCTCGCTTTGTTCTAGGCCCGGGACTGAAAGGTGGTGGGGGATTTGGAAATAGCAAGAGTATGGGAAAAAAGCCATCTGCCTCAGCACATTTTCCCTGGCTGCAGCCTTGAATATTGTGCTGGTCATCATCATCCTCTTGTCAGTAGGAGCTCTGAACATGCCCTGTAACATCAGGGGGGTCTCATTTATGAAAACGTAGAGGGAGAACTTCCTGTTTCCTTGCAGCAGTAATGACAGCTAAAATACTTTGTACAATGTTCAGAGTGTAGAGTCGTGTTACCCAACTTCAGTTATTCCAGTTTTTCATAACCTCATATTCCTCCAGGAATAATCTGACTCATTAATCTGTACTCATGATGATGTCCTGCAAATGTGGCGTGACACCTCCGGTGGGTGCAAGGATTAGGGACAGTACCCGACAGGATCAAGCCGCAACTACAGGTACAATGGATGTTAAAAACTTGGTCGACTACGCCACCCTGGGAATCGCACCCAGGGAAAAAAGGCCCACTGAGGCCACAGGGAGTGGTTCCCCACAGTCCTTACATAGAGTCAGAGATGTGGTTCCCAATCAAAACAGTTTATTTGAAATAGCAAATAAAAGCCAATCAAAACAAAATTGTAACAAAATCCTCAATGTACAACCATTCAGGGCAGCTGTGATCACTAAGGTCAGCAAAACGGAAACCCACCTGAGCAGATGAATTTCCACCACCACATGCATGTACACCTCCCGTGACTTCTCTCCACAGCAGCCAGTGCAGAAATCAAAGCAACTCACAGCACACTTTACAACCCAAACACACCTTTGCTCACAACAGGCCCCCCCTCACTACCACTACATCTAGTACAAACAGCAGCACAATAGATGGATGAGCATACAAGGATGAATAAAAAACAGTGACAGTCTCAGTGGACACAAAAAGGTAAAACTAAACCTGGAAACTAGGACCAAGAGGAGAGTTTACTTCAACACTGGGATTCTGTGTTGCTCAGGCCAACCCAAACACCTCCTTGATCCAATGTTGATCATCTGGGCGGGTGGCCAGTCGGTGAGCAAGGGTCCAGGTGCAACCGATCCAACGACTCTCTCCCCTCGGGCCAAACCAAAACCACAAGACATACAACAGAAAACAGACACCACGCACAGACTCCACAGCCCTCGAAATGAGGCAGAGTAGTAAACTCAAATTTGAGCATAAAACTCAAAACAAGAACTCAAAACACAAGACAGCAGCCAACACTGTTGGTAACACCTCACATCAAAGGAGGTTCTTGGATGTGCCAAAGCCTCACAGTGCAGAACAGCACAAACAGGAAACAGCCTTGCCCCAAACTGCGAGGCCATCCTCTTACACAGACCACTTTCAATTAGCCTGACAAGCCATGCCCCCATCACTTAAGGCGTGCAACCCTTGAACCAAGGTATCTGCCTTGAACCTTGCACCCTACCACACAAGAAAACGCACTCAAGTATAATCCTGAATTGTCCTTTTGTCTTTGACGGTCCTTCAGTTCTCCTCTGTAAAGTTGACCGTTTGGGTGAATCCACTGTCTTCCACCACCTTGATCTGCTCCATCCGTGACTTTCAGTCTCATGTCATTTCAGCTGAAATAAGTGACATTTCATTACTGTGTGTTATTTCCTACACATTCCATCTGGATTTTTAACAGGGATAGTGTGCGTTCCCGCTGGAAGGGTTCTGTACCGCTCTGCCAAAAGACTGAAGAAGAATTGTCATGTGACAGTTCTGAGCAACACCTGGGTCTCAGCTTGATGACCTCCAGTCTCCAGTCAGTTGTGGCCACCATGACTGTCAGTCAAATTCAAACTACTCAGGTACCTAGATTTTGGTGTATTAAACAGGTGTCAAGTTGCTGCACATCTAACTTAATCCATGTTTAAAACCTGTCAAACCATCTGTCTGACCATGTTACCGGATGTGCACTTCTTAATATTTTTTTTTTTTATCAGGAGAGCTTTGGGGCTATTGACATCATCTTTGATAATACAATAGGTATCTCCACTGTATCGGAACAATGCTTTAGTCCAGGTGACACTGTTTTTTTCGCTTAGGCCAGTGGAGTAGTGTATAAATGGCACATTATTGTAAGTAACATAACATTGTAAGTTGCTTTGGAGAAATACATCTGATAAATGATTAAATGTACAGGTACAGTTTCTCTGTTTATCACTGAACTAAAGTGAACCTTTTCGTCCACTTTGTAGTGGCCACGACTGGGAAGAGGTACAGGGCCCAGCACCTTCTGCTGAACACCTATGGCTTCTAGAGATGTTCACTTGAAATACAGAAGCACCCGGCTGAGACCCCCAACCATTTGGTTGCATGTAAGTTTCGTCTTTTGTCTGTAAAACCAAACAACACAAGCAGAAGTGCAGCAAGTAGACTCCTGAGAAGATAACTTACCAACCGAAAAAGAAAATTAAAAACACAGTGACGGAGCACTGTGGATGATTTATACGTTCATTACAGTTGATTCAGGCAAAAAGAGCACAGAAACAGTAGCTCAGCAGGAAATAAGGAAAGGCTTGGATGAAGCTCCACTGTGGGGGCCTGAGCATCAGTTTGAGCAAGAAGAAAAAACCAAATAATGCTTTTAGGAACTTAAAATATGAGATTATTTTGTTAATGGTTATCCAGCCCTGTTTGTTACAATGCTAATAACATCAATGATGCATAAATAAATCTAAACATTCAAATTTTTTTTACCCCCATTATTAAACTTGGAACAGTCTTAAAATGCACTATAGCTTTATTACTGATTTGTAGCTAATGCATTCAGTCAGAGTAATGTAGAGTGTTTATATAACATAAAGTAAGAATTCTGCCATTCCAGAATGCTCCACAAATAGGAAGCAGATTGAAGAGAGTGTGTGCAGCACAAACATTTCCACACATTATGTCACACTATCAATATCTTTGCATCACTAATGGTGTGCAGGATGCACAGTGGTGTGAGGCCAGGGGTGGGGAGGAAAGTCCCTTTTCAAAACCATTAAAAACTGGTTTAAGTCAGTTAGCTTTGTCACAGTCACCCTCCAGTGAGCAGTCACTGGTCCGAATATGATCAGCGGTGTTCTTATGACTCTTTCACACCTGTTTCATTCTGCCTCAGTTTGTTCTCCATCTTCTTCGTGTTGGCCTCCTGATGACTATATCCTCACTGTCCTGTCCTGTCACTGGCTGCTGAGTACAACGTGGTCCCATCTGCCAAGGGTGTGTGCAGCACAGAGCAGGTCCAAAACATGTGTCGTGAACTTGACAGATTAGCTCAGTGTTGGCGGAGCTGAGGAGAGTCTGGTTTAAGCAAAGTCTCCAGAGACCACAGTAAATGCATTTGGGGGGGAGTCTGTCTGAAGTCTTGGATTAAAGTTGTGGATTTTCTCATGTAGCCACATCTTGGCAAACGCAACAGTAAATTCGAGGAGCTCCTTCTGTAGCCTCACCAGTACTGCCAGCTCTTCCACCTTACATTTCCCATAATGATGGAGAAAAGGAACATTTTGTATCTCCTTATCGCAACATGCAGCTTCTTCTCTGTAAACACAGGCCACTTATTCAGGAACAATAATTGATATAATAACTGCTGCTGTTGTAGCTGTAGCACTTGGTGAGAAACAGTATCCAGAGAAGCAGCAGTGGGATGATAAACTGCACAGCCACTCTGTACTTATCAATGAAAAACAGTTTGTCGCTGTTGCTGTGGACAATGGTAGAGAAAAGAGGGAAGACAAAAGATGAGAAGATCTGGGAAAGAGCTATTGCAACAGGCAGCTACATCATGTAGTACAAGAAGAAAGTGGTATCAGTCACCATTTGGCCCTTCCGCTCATAAACTTCATATCTTTTTGTTCATTGTTAAATTTGGCACATTTTAATTGTTTCTGTTCTAATGTTGCCCTACATAACATTCTTGCCGTCGTCATCTATTTTCACTCGGTGTTTCTCCATTTATGCTGAACATTATCTAATTTAATTTGTTCCACTGATCCGGGTAAATGGATGTTCTGTGGGCCTCTGCTGGCCTGTGGTTGATGCACTTTTCTAAGATCACTTTTAGCCCTGAAAGAAGACTCTGTTCAGTGGTAAAGGGCAGCATGTCTGTTAGCTGCGCTTTCAGAATTAAGGACGAGATCAGCTACAGCACCTTCCTGCAGACTAAATAACGTAAGACTGCCTCAAGGACTAAACAGCAGACAGGAAGAGAATGCAATAAAGTGCCATGCAAGCTAATAAGAAATTCCATAATTTATAAAATAGTCTCTAATTGTATTTCAAGTAACGTACTATAAAGTTTTTAAATATTTTAAACTCTGGCCCCTAACCAAATATTTGCTAATTGGTAATTTTTCCATTAAATTTCCAGCGTTTAAAAGGGAGTTTAAAAATGATCTGTTTAATATTGCAAAACACTTGCATCTTGTCAGTAGAATATGTAAGATGTTGTGCTACAGTAAGGTATATATAGCCACATCGGTACCTTAATGATGTGACAAAAAATAATTTTGCTAATAACTTCTAACACACTTTATCACTATGTTGACACTTAAGGTTTCCTTTTAATTTTTTTTAACTTTATTCCATGGTCACAGATCATTGTTTTGTTTTTTGTTATATATACATATTAGATTGTCTAAAACCAGATAAAACTCAAGACTACTATGACAACATTGGAATATTTTACTGTAGAGTCTTGGAAAACACCAAACATGGGGCAGTTACTACTTCAGGATCATACTTTAATGTATTTTCTTGCATAGCATCATTGTGAGTACAGATGTATCAGGTCAATGTTAGGTAAAGAATTATGGAAAGACTGGAATAACATCTGGCTTTTGTGAAGTTGTGTAACAAGATTATGGAAAGACTGGAATAACATCTGGCTTTTGTGAAGTTGTGTAACAAGATTCTACACACAACAAAACAACAAGTTCATCCCATCTATATTCAGAAAGAAGAAGTCTGTGTTTGTATCGCAAATGTTCCAGTGAAGGTTCAGGGCTCCTGCTACAAGAAGGACAATGAAGACCACAGCAAGGATCAAGGCCGCAGCCAGGGCAAAGACACTGAGACAGAAGGCTTTGGTCCCACACTCTCTTGCTGCTTTCAGGTCCTTCTCCCCCTTTCGGTCCTGGGCCTAAAACATACAGAGAGACAAGGAGGTTTTTCAAAGTAGAGAAAGTTTAAAAAAAAAACCAACCATTCACCTCAATAGTGGCAGTTCTGGTTCATCTCTCCATTTTTAAAAACTGCTTCTCCAATGACCCTTCCACAGACTGGTGTGTCATGCAGCGTGTGCCTCTCCTGGTATGGTGCTCTGTATTTCCAGGGTAGACTCCAGACCACAATGATACTCATGTGGATAAACAGGGAATGAAAGTGAATGTTTCTCCAGTGCGGGATCATGGTGGTACAGAGCTTCTCCTGGAAGCATTCGGGGGCTCTTTGGCTCTCATCCAAAAATCAAACATTTACTAACTGCTCTTTTCTCATTTCTCTACTCTTCAATCTTTTTTAACAAAAAACATGTCAATTGTGCTCATTTAAGTTGAGATGTACAGAAGCTCTCACCTTGATGGAGAAGATGAAGGCGGCCAATCCCAGGCAGCAGTGGTTCATCCAGACAAAGTTGAACAGAGACCACATGATGTGGTCTCATGGCAGTGGAGGGCTACTTGGTGTCACTATCACCCACATGTCTCCAGTCTGGCTCAGCTGCCCCCAGGCAGCCTGCTGCTTTGGCACAAATACAGGCTGGAACTGCTGGCTTTCCATGGAGTATAAGTACAGAATCCTCTCAGTTGGGTTTGAGTGCTCAAGACACTTGCAAATCCATGTGTAAGAAGTTTATCTTTTAATTCCTTTGCAGAGGACCTGCCGACCTGCTTGAAAATTGTCAAGGAAACGTGGATTCCAGGGTAAGTGTGGACAACAGGGACATAAATGGCATCATGGCTGCTAGAAGTCTTTTGATTGTAACTAGGCATATGTGTTATGATTGAAAAAGAGTCCATTGGGGGTATCAAGGTGTGGATGTGTGCAGTGTGTAGTTTGAAGTGTCCTGCATTACTGTTGCAAGAAAAAGTTTATGAACCCTTTGCTTTGCTTTACTTGGTTTTCTATATTGGTTACTCATAAAATGTGGTCTAATCTTTATCTAAGTCACAATAATAGTCACAAGCTGCCTAAACTAATAACATTTAATAATTCACAGTCCTGGCTGGAAAAATATATGAACCCATGTATTTAATAACTGGTTAAGCCTCCTTTACCAACAATAACCTCCAATAACATTTCCTGTAGCTGCTGATCAGACTTGTGAGGTGGAATTTTAGACCACTCCTCCCTATAAAACTTTGAGTTCATCACTATGGAATACCTTGCATGAACATCTCTCTTCAATTGATGCCACAGCATCTTAATTTGGACTCTGACTTGGCCATTGCAAGACATACATTTTATTAAACAATTCTGTTGTTCATTTACTCTTGTGTTTCAGATCATTGTCTTGTTGCATCATCCAACTTCTATTAAGCTTCAGGTGATGAACCCTGAGGCAGCAAAGCAACCCAAATCATGAGGCTCCCTCCATGATGCTTCACTGTTTGGATGAGGTTTTGGTTATAATGTGCAGTGCTCTTTTCCCTCTAAACGTAGCAGTGTGCATGTCTGCCAGAAAGTTCAACTTTTGTTTTATCTGTCCACAGAATATTGTCCCAGAAGCTGTTAGCTGTTGGTTAAATGTGCAGAGGAGATCAGCTACAGCACCTTCCTACAGGCTAAATAACCTAAAACTGCCTCAAGGACTAAACAGCAGACATGATGTGAGTGCAGTAAAGGGCCACATGTGCTAGTAAGAAATTATACGTTTTTGAAAATAATCTCAGATTAATTCTATTTAATCTATCTGAGTAGCATACTCGAAAGTTTTTAAATGTTTTAAACTCTAGTCCTGCAATCAAAAAATTAAACAGTCAACTTTATATCAGGTAAAACTAAAAGGAATGTCAAGAAAAACAAAAAACAATTAAGGATTATACTTTATTGTACATTTTCTTGCATCACGTCTCCATCAGTACAGTCTTGAGTAAGATTAATATTTGGTAAAGAATCATGAAAAACTTGAATAACATCTTGGAGTTTTCTGAAGTTGGGTAACATGACTCCGCACATTGAATACTGTACAAAACATCATGTCGACCCTGTTTTTGCTCAAAGGAGGCAGGAAGTTATGCCTCTTCCTGTAATTCATGATAATTTTTTAAAAAAATGCCCTGGATGGTGAAGTAAAAGATAATGATGAGGACTACCACAAAGACCACAGTGAGATACAGTTGAGGCTTTGGGCTGTAAACCAATACTTTTGTTCCTCTTCATTTTCCAAATGTATTGGGAATGGTCATGATTCCCATTGTGATGATGACGATAATGCTAACAACCAAGATCAAGGTCAGAGCCAGGGCAAAGGAATTGAAACAGCAGGCTGTCTTCCCGTATGATCTTGCTGCTTCCATGTTCCCAATCACCTTTTGGTCCCGGGCCTAGAACAGAGAGAGAGAGAGACAGAGAGAGAGAGAGAGAGAGAGAGAGAGAGAGAGAGAGAGAGAGAGAGAGAGAGAGAGAGAGGTATTTCACAGTAAACAAAGTGGACCCACAAACCACCATCCGCCATCCACCACCACTAGTGGCAGTGCTGGTTCATCTTTCCATTTTCAAAAAATTTCTCCAATGATCCTTAGATGAACTGGTGTCCCACACAGTGTGTGTCTCTCCTGGTCTGGTGCTCCATATATCCAGATATCCAGGAAAGACTCCAGACCCTTGTGATGCTCATGTGGACAAACAGGGAATGAAAGTAAGTGTTTTTCCAGTGAAGGGTCATGGTGGTCCAGAGCCTCTCCTGGAAGCTCTGGGTATGAGGTAGTGTACACACACAATGGGACTGCAAAGCATTACACACACACACACACACACACACACACACACACACACAGACAAATATACCAAGTGCAATTCAATGGTACCAAATGACCCAAAACATGTCTTTGCACTGTGGGAGGGAACCCATGTGAAAATGCAGTGAACATGCAGACTCTGACACTGACTGAGCAGGACTCAAACAGACATAAGAATCAACAGCACAGGAACCGTGATGCACCAGCACTACTCGCAGTGTCAATCTTACTGATGTTTGTGTAGAAATCTTCTGATCCGAGGAGAACCACTGAAACTGAGGAAGAATTTCTGTTTCACGAGACAGAGACACAGGGTAACACCCCATTTTGTCGGTTATGTGTAAACGCAGCTAAGATTAATCACTTAAGTCTCGAGGCAGAAAACACATTTGTTATCTTAACACTTCACAGGCAAACACAAAACTCCTTCTGCTCTTGGTTTGTCTGAATTGAACAGGCTCTCAGCCAAAAGTGAATCTTTTACTAACTTATTATTTGTTAGTTTCTCTACTTTTTTAACTTGTTTAATAAAACTTTTTTTTATTTTTCCCCATTGAAGTTGGGGGTGTAGAGAAGAAGAAGCACTCACCTTTATGGAGAAGATAAGGGCGGCCAGTCCCAGGCAGCAGGGGTTTATGTAGGCAAAGTTAAACAGAGAACATACAATGTGGTCAGACGGCGATGGAGAGCTGGCTGGTATCACTGTCACTTGCACATCTCCAGTGTGGCTTTGCTGCTGAAAGGTTCCCCCATGCAGGGGCATAAACTCAGGCTGGAACTCCTGTCTTTCCATTGAGAAAATGGACAGAATCCTCTCAGGTGAAGAGCTTGGGGTTGCGTGCTCAGGTAGCTTGTGAATGTGCGTGAGTTTTACTTTCAATTTCATGGCAGCGAGCCCCTCGAAGGGGTGTGGCTACCCCACAAACTGGTACTCCCCCAGCTACAGATAGCTTGCATACCATTTTACTTTACTTTGGTCAACACTATCTAACGGAAAAAATAAGCACACTTGGCATGGCAGCTTTTTCAGTTTTAGTAACTTCAAAATTAGCATTTATGCATGCAGAAAATCCTTCTTCTGCCTGCTGGATTCTCTGGAGATCTCTGGGCAGTTTGCTGGAGCACCATAACTACATACTGGATTTCACAGTCACATAGTGAATTACTGCACAGAACCTGGACGTCTTGCCTCTCAAGCATACAATACCAGGCAATGACCTCTTTGGTTTTGATCTCTGCTTGTCTTCTGCAACTACAAGCAACAAGAAGGCTATTACTACACAATGTCCGGATGGCTAAAATGCAGCTGTATTGGACTCAGGACTTTGAGAATCAAGTGTCTGTATCTATATATCTGTCTGTTGATGAAGTGGATATTTTATTCTTGTCAGAGTTGTACAACACTTTATGGAAAGCTAAATGACTCCTTTACCCTCACTTACCAAGTTGCTTTAAGATTCATTCAAGGGAACTTTTTGCAACTAAAGGCCCACTTGGGAATCTGACAAAACAGTTGAGATTCACCACGAAAACAAATGTAAAACACTTTTTTAAAAAATATAATAAGCAAAGAGGTATTCTGAGCAGCAAACAGTTGCATGCCTTTGTCGGCTGCACTGATCTAAATGTATTGTTTACCCTCAGTGAAATGTTTGCTTTTGAGAAATTTGCCACACAGTGCTGTTCAATAATGGCAGAAACGTTGATCTTAACCGTCTTCTACCAATCTTAAACTGAAGCCATCACAGGTTTTAAGCACAAACCTAAAAGCATTTGTAAAAAATGTATCTTTACCTTGTCCTCTAACACACTTCTAATTTCCAACAGCACGGACCATGGAACGGACCCTTAATAGTAGCTTCGATTATCACATGTAGATATTGTCTGGATCGCGGAGGAGCCAAGCTAAGTAAAACATCAGTTCTTTCTGAAATGTGTTTCCATCCACTGACATTTAGAATTAAAATGAGAAACTGGCCATAAACAGGGCTATAAATAAGAAACAAGATGCATCAAAATATAAATACTAAAAACCATTAAAATTGTTTAATAAGGCATTAAAAATGTAATCTCATTCCTTCCATTTTCATCATTGCCTGGTTTTCGTCAAACTCCACCCCCACATATAGCTGTTTGTTTAAAATGTCAAAATACAGGGGGGTGAACTTAGAAAAAAGCAAAAGGCAATGAACCTGCAGCTGAACACTCAGTTTTTTCCCCATTCAAAAGCGGGGGCGTCGCTCTCAGCCTCCTTCAGTTCCAACCACTACTTGTCTCTCTTCTGTTGTCATCATTACCTCCTCTTTGCGTTCCGTCTTGCTTTCTGGTGTCATTTCTGTGCTACTTCACCCTTCTGTGTGTCTCAGAGTGCTCAGGGTTCGGCTGTGAACATCACCGGAATGGTGAATAACGTGTGGCACTCCTCCTCAACCGCCGTGTCTGATTCAATTTGCTCCTGACATTTCCGCTCTGCCACCTGACTCCCAGCTTCACTGTGTTGGTGTTCGAGGACTTTTTCCCGGGGTAAGCTTGAGCCAAATGGTCCTCCTCCTGAGGGGGTCTTCTTAATCACCTTGTTACGTTGCATGTTTGTACAGGTGGTCCCCAAATGTCCGACAGAAAGGGGGCTGATTTGAGCAAGACAAATAGCCTCAGTTCAAACCAGCATTGAAAGAATGAGGATAGTAGCTAAAACAATTAAACCCCTCGGGGTCTGAAAGCAACTAAACTCAGAACTGCCTCTTACCATGTCCTTACAGCCAGGCAGGACCTCCATATGTTTCTGCAGAAAATCTCACATTACATCAGCAGTCATGAATGGGTTAAACATGTGCACAGTTGGAATCCTTGGAATGTTCCCCCATCTTTTTGTGACAGAGAAGGATTTTAATACCAGGAGAGCAGGAGTTTCTGAAGTTCTCAAACCATCTCATCTACACTTCTCAGTTTTCCTGAAATCATGTGGCGGCAGTGTAGATCATAAAATCATGCAGACACCGGTCATGAGCTTCAGTGAATGTTCGCATCAAATGTCAGAATAGGAAAAATGCGATCTGAAGGACTTTGATCATGCCATGGGTGTTGGTGAAAGATGGGATGGTTTGAGAATTTCAGAAACTCCCAACTCATCTGGTATGTTCATGCAGAACATAACAGAGTCTACAAAGAATGGTGTGGAAAATAAAAAAGATCCAGTGAGCAGCAGATCTGTGGATGGCAACATCTTGTTGATGAGAGAGGTCAGAGGAAAATGGCCAGACTGGTTCAAACTGACATGGAGGCTACAGTAACTCAAATAACCACTCTTTACAACAGTGGTGGGCAAAAAAGCATCTCGGAATACATGACACATCAAACCTGGAACAGGAAAGATGAGGTTTGTGGTCTCATTTCTGGCTGGTTGCTGCATTGTTCTGTACTGCGGAGCAGACGATGGTGTCGGAAATAAAGACATGTAAGGCAGAAAAAAACTACACAGGTTAAACTGAACTCAGTATTTCCACGCTTCCAGGAATCCACCGGATAAGGGTCTCGGTCACCTCATGCCCTGGTGTTCTGTTCAGCTGTTTCATAGATACACAACAGCTCACCAGCCAAATATGGCCATCATTTTCGTTCTCTTTAGCCAAGATGATCTGAATCTTTAATTTGATAGCACAGTACTAAATTCACAGTTCTCCCTCTGCAGCCTCACCGGTACTGCCAGCTATTCCATCTTACGTTTTCCACAGTAATGAAGAAAGGGAATGGTTTATATCTCCTTACCTTCCCTTTCTTCTTCACTCCTGCTATACGATCCTGGAACCTCGGTATGCAGCTTCTGCTCTGTAAACACGGGCCACTTGTTTACTGCTGCTGCTATTGTAACAGGCAGCCATGTTGTGCAGCAGAAGGAAATACTATTATATCAGGAGCTGGAACTGTGGTTTGCCTGTCATGCATTGCTGTGTATGTGTGAAAGTTTTTTTTTCTCCATGGTGGGGAGTTACAGGGGAAATATTGGCCCTGGTGGGGTTCAGTGTGCTCTAGAATTCTGGGGGCAGGTGTGTTGTGGTACCCAGTGCGTTCTGCCATTTCAGCCATGCCACACAAAGCTAAGATCGGTATTTAGACAGTCTTGTCTCCCATGTTTATTGGCCTTCTGCCCTATACAGAAGCACAAGGAATAATGAAATGCAAGTTCTCTGGAACCACAGTAAAAATATGCTGAACAGACCGCAAGACAACACAAAGCAGACAAATGGAATAGTGCAGCCATCATGCAATCCAGAGAAACTACTGCAGGTAGTACCCCAATATCTTTGAGAGTAATGCTCCAAACTGCCGAAAGTCAGATATTTTCTAACTGAGTTTCTCATCTAACTGAACGTTTTTAATAAAACTTTTTTGGTTGTATTCATTTAAGTGAGAGGAGTACAAGTTCCGGTGTACACAATGCTGGTGGAGAGCCTGAAGAGGTAACTTGTGATTTGTCAAAAGGACAAAGTGTTGAGGACAAAACGTCTGCAGAGCCGGAAAATTACACATTTGAAAAAAATATTTACAAAAATTACTGCATGAAAGGATGTGGTTTTACTGCACTTTGTTCAGGTATTATGCACTTTAGTTAATAGACAGAAAAACTGATATTTTACAAACCTACACTTTTGAATGTGGCACCTGGTTGAAAACCACCACAGGTCTACTAAAAAAGGTATTATTATAAGCAGGTTTTACTGGTAGTATCTACTTTTGTGTCACTGTAGCCAGCACAGCAACATGCAAGTATTTATTACACATTTTTGCGGAGGTGATTTAAATTTGCATGAGCCTGACAGCCACTGAGAATAATTTTAAAAATAAAAAATAGTAATAGGACAATAACGAAAATAAAAAAACAGCAAAATAAATATATTTATTTCTTTTGATAAATTTCGGGGTCCTGAGCTCCAGCCCAAGTTAGCCCAATTATAAGTTGGGCCGTACAGATCAGAGAACATATCTACAGTGTAATAAATGTTATTTACACACACAGCTTTCCCTTGACCTGTTATCAACGTGTTCCTGCAGAAACCACAGTCAGAGTGGGGAAACCAGAGAGGAAAGTGATTTTAGTGGGCATGGCAGTCAGCCAGCCAGTCATACAGCTAAACCTCTGCAGGATGTTTGGAACAAATGTGGGGCTTTACAGGGGTAAGGAACAATAAATTATTTCACATGCAAATTGTGTAGCATCGAAAGGGGTCTGAATGAGAAGAAGTGTTTGTGGACCTGTATTTATTCTTACTATCTGTGATACCTTGGGATTGTTTAATTTTGGTAAGAGGTCATGTTGGTGTTAGTATTGAAACAAGGGAGTCTGGGATTACTGCGGTACATCACGGCATGCCAGGTCTGAGGGGCGACTAAGTGAGGCTCAAGTGAGGGAGAATGTAGTGGATTTTTATTTTGCTTCCCCGTTCTAAGCTTTGAAATAAAAATACAAGGTAAAGATACACACAACCTAGGAGCCAGCAGCAACATCAGCCAAATGATAGTGGAGCTGATGCAACAAAACCACAACATGTCAGTGTCTGCAGCAGCTAGTACACCCCCCTTCCAGCACCACTCTTTCTTTCTGAGCTGAGTGTTCAGTCTTTGTAAATACGCTGCAGCTCTGGCTTTGTTTCATTTAAGTGCAGCTGTCATTATTGGGGTTGGACGTGTCTGGATGTGGCCAAGCTTCAGTCGGCAACAGTCCTAAGATGTTTATGACACTGTGATGTGTGTGGCTGTCAATATAATGTGTTATATTGTGTGAAACTGGGGAAATTTTGGGTAAAACATTTGAAAATGTTTGATAAAGGTAGCTCTACAGTCCTCTTCTTTCTGAGTACTCTTTACTGCAATCTGTTGGCATTAT
>UFQX01000382.1:414343-467326 GCA_900497675.1 Arapaima gigas | reverse complement strand
AAAAAAAAAAAAAAAAAAAAAAAAAAAAAAGTAAAAACGACAAAACATGAAAACGAGTAAAATGGTCTTTTTTCGACCTATAGTTGTATTAATAGCAGCTGAAGAGCAATAGTCATCTTCCAAAGCTATGACAATAACATTTCATATTTACTTAATCTCTCAAAACTCAATGCCAATGTGATTTATGTTCTTTTCCCAATATATCAGATTCACAGGGACTTACCAAACACACTAACTGCATGTATATAATATAACCTATATAATAGATACCAATTTTCACCTTCCTGTTATATTAATTCCATTAGGAAAACCTAAGAGCCATTGGCAGTTTCTGGGTGACATTTTATACAACAGCGTTGATCTTCAGTGAGGTCTGGACACTTATCGCCTTCTCTTAAATATGGGAGTTTTTCAATTTAGTTAGAAGCACCTCACGTAAACATGAACATAATATCACTGGAAATATATAAATTAAAATAGAAATTAGATAAAGAATGTAACAATGTACAGTGCCTCTGGATTTCCCAAGACGACTCTTCAAGGATAGCTATTGGCCTCATACAAGCACAGACACACTGAGCAAGCAGTTTCTTATAAATGTAAGCTGAATATTAACCTATTTATACATGTACAGTGGAAGGGAGGACAGGTCTATAACAATCTCCACAATTCAGACACCACACTGCAAACATTTTGTGTGATTAAATTGGCACAAAACTGGTTTTCCCGGAGCTGTCGCAAACACTCAGTTTTCTATTCTGGTTGTCTCAACAACAAAAGGGTTGTTCTCTTCCCACAGAGTTCCTTCCCTTATTCAAAATAAACCTTCTGGAGAAACAGGACATTCACAGTATGTATTTTCATGTCCACCTCCACTTCTTTATTTACTAAAATTCTCAAGTGCTTCTCTGCGTCATCCTCAGCTTGGTCAGTCTCGTGTCCCCAGCCTTCTTACGGTGGCACACAACCACAGTAAAATCTTGAGCCTTTTTACCACGAGTTTGTCAACATATTTAAATTGCTCCTTATCAATGATATCAATATTAAGCAAACAATCCTAATGCAAGAGTTCATCCTCTGCACACCATACCCTGATAACTCAACATTCAGTCTGTGGGTTTGGGGGGGGGCAGTAAAATTCATGAGAAATTGGACTATATCATAGTAGATGCTACTTCCCTCGTGTTCTTATAATGCTGTTTGTTTTACAGTAAAATTAATATTTTTAAATAATTTATACTGATTTTTTTTTTGTTTTTTTGTTTTTGTTTTTTTGTTTTTTTTGTTTTTTAACAGGTTTGCAAATCCACTTTTCCACACATTCCAATTGAAGGGCAAGAAGACAACCTGACAGTGTCCTGCAAGCAGGTGTCAGAGTACAACTCAAATCACATTAAGGAGTCCAAACAGAACGCTGCGAAAACGCATCTTTCTCCTAATCGGAGCTTCAGAATAAGGACTAAATAGCGTTCACGTCCGTAACAAAGCTTTTTTGAACAAGTGCACTGCAGGAACTATTTCACTAGTGTGCTGCTGTTCTGACAGCTTTAGCAAGGTACCAGCAGTCTGCGTTCTTCTGTGCTGATGCTTAAGCACATGAGCAGGAGCTGCCCTGATGGTGGATCCCACCGGAGGAGGAAAAAAAAAAAACTGCAGGACTTCTACAAAAAAAAAACCTTTCTAACACACAACGAATCTACATCTGAAATCACTGAGAAATCTGACAACCAGACGCGACTTAGATGACTCGGGGAATACAATCTTTCAAGGCGGCGATCAAGTTTCAATATCCGCCAAAACCCATCCCAGTCAGGAAAGTTTCTGCTCACAACATGCTGCCATCTTACTCCAGCATCAACATCCTCAGCCCTTCTCTTCAACACATCTTTCACAGCACAACCAGTATACGGGGTAACAAACTGCTTCTGCTTCTCCCTAATCTTCATAATAAATCTCACGTACAGCAAGCAAGGTACAGTTTCTTGTCTGGATACCATATTGTCAAGGTATGATGTTTGTACACCCTGCTCATCACTCATCTGAGACAGTCCCAGGGCACCTCTGCCTCCCTTTCCCAGACAGACATAAGCCCTACAACAATGCAGGCTCTCTGATCCCTCCAGCTCCGCTGCCCGCCACCAGGTTCCGGAGCAGCTTACGCCTCCCAGCCTGGTAGTCCTCTTCATCTACGTTGACCAGGAGCTTAATGGCTTCATGGCCCACAGCCTGCTTGAGTGAGTCTGTGATGAAGACACCTTTTAGTGCCTCCAGTAGTGAGCCATTGATGTAGTCCCGCCAAAAAGCATCTAAGTAGGTAAGCTCTGAAAACTTGATGTCACAGATGATGGACCCCAGGTCTCTGGACTTCAAGATGGTGTTTGCCTGGTTGAATCTCTCAAACTGTCTCTCCAGAACCTCTTGCTTGTTAGAGAAGACATTGCCCTGCAAAGCTGACTCATGCTGACAATACTCGGCACGCACCCGCAGGCGGATATCTGTAAAAGAAAATTACGTGAGCATTTAGGCAACTTAAGATTAGACATATGTCTTTATTAACTTTATTAGCTTTATTACATCTCCGATGAACGCCGATTCAACCGAGAATGTTTTTTATAAACTAGTCAATATGTTTTTGACAGACGAAGCTGAATTGTAATCGTCAGACGCTCGTCGTGTGGCGTCCCACTTTCAGCAACTTCTTCCTGTCACGACTGGACACACGGGCGAGGCAGTAAGCGGCTGGAGTGGGTCCTCACCACATGTTTGTTTCTCCCTGCAGTCTGCTGCAGTGTGGGCCCTCTTCCTCTTGCGGCTCGGCAAAGGAGGGCCTGGCTTAGCACGTGGTGGGCACACCTGGGGGCCTGTTGGGGAGCAGCAAATTACAGGCTGCGGTCCTGTGGATGAGAGGTTACAGTTTGGTATACAGAGTAGTCACTGGTTTAAAGAAATAATGCACAAGAACAAAGGAGATACTACTCTATAGTGTCTGATGGCCATGAAATACTGACATCCTGATTTTTCACGAGTCAAGTACAAAGCAGCGTTCCGCTCTCTTTCTCTTAACTTCAAACTTTAACACAAGCTTTCTGGACACAGAAATGGAGATGCTCCTCACTCAAGAAAAATACCTGGCAAAAGGCAAGTAAAATGTTTGTTTCCTGTAGAAGAAGGAAAGGATATAACGAAATTTAATACTAAAGCATTTTCTTGCCACACACACACACACACACACACACACACACACACACACACAAATGAACTAAATGCAATAAGTCCAAAGGTAATGAGGTTTGGTAATGTACAGTATAATTTATCACTATGGTTGTTTGTGTGCATTTGTGACCAATTAACCTGAAATACATGTCTTTGGACTGTGTTGGACTGTGAGAGGAAACCCACACAGACATGGAGAAGAGGCAGACTCCACAGAGACTGAGGTTATTCAAACTCATGCCTGGGAGAAGCAGATGTGCAGCACCGACAAAAACCGTTGTTTCATTAGTGCTCAGTCTATAACCTGTTAAAATGCCGCTGCTTTTAATCTTAAGTTTGCAGTGAACTGTTGTATCTTGCATATATAAATAAAGTTCTCATGCTATAGACCCATACCTGCTAAATTGAACTGCATCCTGTTCTACATTCAGACCACTGTCATTTCCTGCAGATTCTCCATTGGTCAACATTGTAAAAAGTTCAAGTGATCTGGATATCAAGTTATGGCAAGAGTGAGAATTTCCAGCAAAGTGACATTATCAGCAAAGACACACAGACCTGTCCTTCTGTGGTTGGTGGGTTCCTTGTTCTCGGCTCCTCTAGGAGACACATAACGTACAGATGTCTCCTCCAGATACTTATCCACTGGATCTGGACACACTAAATAAAAGGGATACAGAAAGTCATATTACACAGTGATCAGGGGTTCCTTCTACACGGCTCAAATAAGGCAGTCATATCACAGTCACTGCTTAAAGCACCAAGTGGTACGATGGAAATGCACACACCGTTAAGGTAAAATATACAGAGTTGCCACTTTATTAGGTACACCCTCCAAACTTATTGCCAAAGTTCACCCCTTCCTGGCCACACTTTATCCACATACTTCTAGCATGATAATGCACGTCACAGAACAGGCATCGTCACCAAATGGTTCGAGGAACGTCAGCAAGTTTTCATTGTTTTACTGAACTGCACAGTACCCAGATCTCAACTCTATACAGCATCTTTGGGATGAGGTGGAAATGGCTGTTTGCAGTAACTACACAACAGAGTCTTTTCCCACACGGCACAAGATTTCTGCAAAACACATTCAGCATCTTGCAGCATCCAGGCCCAGACAAATTCATGTTCCTGTTCTGAAGGCCAAAGGTGGCACGAAAAGCTATTAGACTGATGTACCTAATAAACTGGCAATTGCACGTACGCTGCTTGTTATTAACAAAGAAACGTTCATGATGGTGTCCATGCTTATAAAATTCATGTGACTTATAAAGTTAAAAAAGCTTTGGGGAGCACTAAAGTAGAGCTAGAACCCTAGTTCTAAAATTTGTATTAAGTCAAAAACAGATATAGTATATAAACATTTAAATGTTGAAATATGTACAAATGTAGAATCAAGAACAATGTAATAAATAAAAATATAACATATGCACTGTCAGCATGTTGTTTTGTTTACTTTCTGGCCAACTCTCAGTGTCCCTGTGACTGCTGTACACAGACTGCCTGGTTGTGAATATGACAGTAGTGACGCGAACCGGCCATTAATGGCTCGCTGATATTTCTGCCCCTCATGCACATATAGCAGAGCAAATAACGCGCACATGTAATAACTATTCAAATGGCAGCTTATGCTTACAACATTCATACAGGACCAAAACACTGGGTCTCAAGCAGATTAAATGTGGGAACTCTGTCCATCGCTTAGATGAGGATTCTCTATCAGCTGCTGCATTAGAAATCCACAACAATTAAAGAAGTGATGGACTGTGACACCTCCTGGAGATCAGAGACCTTCGTAATACGTCTATAAACTACGCAAAGTAGTGACAGTATTTCTAGTAATGTAACTTCAGTAATAATGGCACATATACAGTAAATCCCCACCATTATGCAATAAGTAGCATCGAGAAATTTTAAATTAAATAAAATGCAAGAGTGTCTTATTGAGAGGTCAACGTAAGAATAATATTTTTCACGCAGTTTTCCAGTTACTGTACTGAAAGGGAATGAGAAAAAATGTTTTCTCTGTATTCTAAGTTATTAGAAATGTAGGAAATAGACCTAATATTACAAATAAAACACACACGGCACAAAAGTATGTACTAACAGAATAACACTGCAGTGCCGTGATGTTGGTGGTGTTACTACAGGAGGTCTGTGGGAATACAGGCTTTGTTCCTCCATGGCTTATTTAAACAGCTGCAGTCAGAACACAGTGAAAAGGCTGCTCCACTGCTGTCAAATACAGTGAACACACAGCGTCAACAATCCACCTATTAACTCTTCACAGCAGTTAAAAACAACTACTCATAAACATGCAGCAGCAGTGCGTAATGGGAGACCCCCAGCATCCCCACTGGGGCTACAATGCTAATAATACTAAGAAAAACGTTTACCCAAACATACGGCGTCTTAAGCAACTGGATTAGGAGTGCAAGAAGCAGGACAACACTAACACTGAAGGCACAGAAAACAATAAACTAAATAATCTTGACTTTGAGCAACAGTGTTCCAGTGACAGGAGCAGGAAGCTTGTTTGAGTAGATGACTATTTTCACAACTCAATGCGTACGTCTGAGCAAGAGACCACTAGACAACCTTGAGATGTCAATATCAAAAACTTCCTCAGATGCTTTGAAGAAGCTTTTCAAAATTCAAGAATCATCACTTTTTACAGTAACACTGTTTTTCCAAGCAAAAATGTTTAGCGATTTCACCAGGCTACTCATTCACTCATTAGATGATGCATAATTTACAATATGCTACAAAAGATGATGTCAAAAGTTTCCTCATTTTACAAAACCAGCCCTATACTGCTGTGGGGCCCCAAACACTGATAGGAAAGAAGATGAGATGTATTTAACAGAATTCATTCACTTTAATGTTTTGGGGTTTTTTAAGTCTCATAAAAAAATATGAGAAAGAGAATGCCTTTTTAAATACTTTGTTTAATATTTAACAAAACTGCATTTTAAGAAATATTAACAGAATTGCAAAAAACCTACATCTTACTGATGGCCCCACACAGTACAGGTTTTTCTCGACTTATGACGGACTTATGACGGTTGTTAACTGATTAGTTGTGAAAAAAATTAAACGGATTAAAAAAGGTCAAAAAATAATTTTCAATTTTCCAGAATTCTGGGAAGCCAATGAGCATCTTAGTTAAAAGATGCATAACAATAGCACCTGCCTTACAAAAACATACAAAGAACTACAGCACAACCGAGCACTTATATTTTTTTTATTGTACATGAAAATGTTACGAAAATGTAGTAAAACATGTCACATGTACCTGTGCAATGTGCACGTGACATCGCAACGTAACAATTGCGAGGTGAACGCTGTACAAGACTGTGTGCTGCACACCAGTCCTGCCCACACACAGCCAGCAACCATCTTCTCACAGCTGTTCCACCACTGCATCTCCTCTCTCCTTCCTTCCTCCATTTTAAAACTAAAAAATTGAGTATGATCCCAGTTACGACCAATTTGGTCCCTATCCAGGTCGCAAATCCGAGGATCATTTGTATCTTCATCAGTCGACCTCCACTAAGCAATTTATAATCACAAATAAGGTTATACACCATGACTGGTTTATGCATCTTCATGGACCCTGTTCTGCATCGCCTGAAAGGTGACTTCAAATTTTCCAAAGGCGAACACCTGGAAAATCTGCCTGGCTGTGGTCATCATTCCAACGCTGAATACCTATTTATTCAGCAGTGGACGCTTGTTTCTTGAACTATCGGGCTGAACAACAAGGCTGAACAACGCTGCTCCGGGGACAATTTTAGAAAGATGGAATAATGTTTGTGAAAAATCTTCTACTTAAATGAACAAAGAACAATTAGCCATAACTAAGAAACTATTGCTACATTTATTTAATAATTCATTTTCTTAGTGTTTTTTTATTACCAGAAGGGTTGGAAGGGTATGTGGGGGGATTTTAGAAAAATGTGTTCAACATGATTGCAGTTCATTATAATTATTGTTGAAATTAAATTTTAAAAAAATCCATTACAAAAAAAATATGCTGATAGATTTAGAAAGATATTGGAATGTCGCTTGTCAGAAAATTGGCAAGAAGTTGTTTTAAATATTTTAAGTAATGATTTTTATGTCAACCATCAATGAAAATATTTTATGATGCACAAAAACTTTAATCTGTTAAAAGACCAAAATAAGCAGGCTATTTTTGAAAATATGTTTAGTGACAGCACACTACAAAGAAACAGAGAAGCTCCTTTTGACCAGGGGCCAGATCCACACTTACCAGTCTGCCTCTTTTTGAGTGTGACATAGGGCAGCAGATCATGCCTGGTGATGATGCGCAGCAGCTGTAGGACGTGCCTGAAGTTGGTTTCATCACAGCGTCCCTGCCTCTCCAGGGCCAGGAGGAAGTCCCGCCCACTACGGATGCCTCCACGCTCATACTCATCAATGACATCAACAAACAAGAAGGAAAGTACCCGGACATCGCGGTGGGTCAGCTGGGCTCCAACAATCTCAAACATGCGGTGCAAGGAATATAGTCCATACGTGTCGTCCACCGCCTCCTCTGGCCATGGCTCAAAACGCCTAGTCAGTGGCTTCCGTGCTGATGAAGCAACTGCCGAAGATGAGGGCATGACCCGGCTTAGACCACTTCCATTGGTACCTCCAAGTGACGAAGAACCTACGCCACCCATGTTAAGGTCCCGGCCTGTGGCAGAGCCTGAGGAGGAGCTCTGAGAAGAGTCTGACTGGCTGTGATGTGTAGGGGGCCGTCCCTGGCTGGAAGATGGGTCCCGAGGGATGAGTAAAGGAGGGCTGGTGTTCACGTGGGGGAGAGGATGCTGCTGGGAGGCCATCACTCTTCACCTGAATGTGGTGTAGAAAAGAGGAGTAAACAGAAGGAGACACAGCATCCCCAACCACCCACCTACAGCAGCTTAAGTCAGTGCATTCACAATCCCCCTGTCTGTCACCCAAGAATGATCTCCAGCTGGATTCTACAAGGAACATATGAATCAGACTGAAAAAGGAACGTGAAATTCCAAAGTAATCCTAATGTTAACATTTACAAACTAGTTTTAAAAGAAACCGCATTTGACAGGTCTAATTAATAAAGCAGTGTTTTTTCAAGCGTGCCCTATGTACGTCACAATTCAGACTGAATAAAACATACTGTGCATTATTGAAAAAGCTTCTTCAATCATGAGAAACCAAATCATGTCTTGAAAGCTACAGGTGGGTTAATATAATTTTTAATACATTTTGATCTGCCCTGAAGAAAATAGAATAATTTATATTAACCCTCGTGTGGATGAATAACTATTTAAATTAGCTGAAATGAGCAGCATATTTACACACAGCACATAACATTAACCGATGTTTAAAGTAATTGTCACTAACATTAAAAAATGCCTTATATTTTCACTCTTGCAGGCATTCATTGAATAACAACATTTGAGATGACAATGAATACGTTTAGACTGGTACTGTATTGCTGATTCATGCAAGTCATTCACGTTAAAACTGAGTCAAGCGTGATTTAAGCCGTAAGCACACCAAGATGGCAAGGAATGACCCCTGACTTACAGTGCTGGTATTCACAAATAAATATACATGGTGAATTCAGTTCCTGTGTTGTATTTCCTTACATATACATACATACGTGCACACATAGCCTCAAGAGCAGACCTCCAGACTCAATTCTCTAAACATCACTTCTCTACTACAAGACGCTTCTCTAATAAAGCAGTCCATACTTTTCACATTTTTTTAATAAAACCAAATTTTAAGGGGTTTTGAGATGTCTATGTATGTAATATAATAGCAGGAAAGTAGGAGTCAAAGCTTATGCAAAAAAATGAGAGAACACCTTCACCTACAACTGAGCCTCACACTGTGGGTATGAATATACGTGGTCATACGGGGCTAGTTCACCTACATGTCCATTTACTGTGCTCTCTACTCTTGATAAAACAAATACGCCTCCAAAAAGCCCATGCACAGCATTAAAATATCTACTGTGGTTCTGCCATAGTAAAGTTTCCAGGTGCTTACAGTACACTGCAACACCAATTGGCTTCTTTTTTACTAGAACTACACATTGTCACCCTAATGTAAATAAAAGATTACAAAAGAAGAAGAACATGAGATATGCTTAACCTGCATTTCAAGCTCACCAAGTGCTCAAACCATTTCTAATACAATAAAACTTAAACACGTGAACTGGTCTTGTTAGTGCAGCTTACTACCAAAAAAGCTGAACACTTCACATTATATAATGTATTTAAAACCTTCAGAACTTTCTACATTTAGATTAATTTAATTTAAAAATTATGTTTAGTCTTTATCGGAGTCAAAGATATATTCATTTAAACATACAGATTATATACACCAATATTCAAAGTAAAAAAAAAAGTTCACAGTATCGTAGACTTTAACAACACTAAAACATTTGGGTTTGTTCCAAAACAATTACTTAAACCCCTGAATCTTCACAATGCTTCTTGTGCACTTAAAACAGCTGGAAGAGCTGTGTTATTATTTATTCATTTAGTTGGCACTTCTCCCCAAATCGAGTTACAGTGAATTTAGCCAGTTGTACAGCTGGGCAACATTAACTTTCATGGTAAGTTCCCTGAATCGGGAATCAAAACTGGATTGTTCAGCAGCTCTAAGCCTTGTGTTTCCTGATGGCAACCTTCATTTCAGCTGTTCCAGGCATTACAGCAAAAAATGACACATAGTTTCCTAATAAAGGAACAAATTGATACAAATATAGACGATGTAATACTGTGAAGAAAAGCAGGCCATTACCTTTTCAAGAAAGGAGATGACAACTGACAACTAGAGCTGTCATTTAAACATGAATGAGATGCAAAAACAAGTTTTGGGTGGGTGGGGGGGGGGGTCTATCACACAAACTTAAAGAAAACAGTCGGTTCAAATGGAGATGTTACTTTTACTTATCAAGACAGAAATGCAGGTCTACAGAAACCTTTACCTTCCTGTTTGCCATCAGCTGGTTACATGAAAGTCAAGTAACCAACTGACAGGTTCTAGTTTTAACTAATAAAATGTAGAAATATGCAACTCCCTGTAGGTCTTAAAATGCCACAGCAAACTAAAAAGCCAAAGAAGACTCCAAGCTGACATCAGTTAAAGTGATGTCAAGTGTAGATGGCACCATTACAACTAGGTATTATGTTAAATTTGAAAAGAAAACTACAATATAATATATTTTTAAAAATCTGTCCAGTCTTAAAAGGAAGGGAGTAAAAACAAGCAACATGTTTCAAGTACCTGGTCGAGTTCTGCTGTTAACAACACCCGTTTTAGATGTGCATGTAAACAAAGGTAATCTCATTTCACCTAAAACAAAAAAACAAACTCATTTAAAACAAAACACATTTAAATACCGAGTCGTTATTGGTAAATTATCTATGTCGCCAAATACACGTTCTTCAAACTACTTTTACATACTACCATCAACTGAAGACTATATCTGAAGTACTTAGCCTACTGGGGAAAAACATTTACAAGCTGTCAGATGGAATATGATACATGTGCATTTGTCCGACTCAGAGAACCAGCCCTGTAGTACTAGTTATTACTGCAGAACTAGTTTTACGCTGAACTCTGAGGAAGTACTGCTGCCAACAACACGCCATGCTGTCACCGCCAAAAGGAGCTAACCTCGGTTAGCCGGCCGAAAGCCACAAACACAGGACTGCAAGGCGCTTTCCGACAGCCGTCAGCGTCAAAACAGCCTAGCCTGACACGTCAAACATGGCGACAGTCACAAAGATGTCTGGCTAAAACAAGTAATCGTGCCGACTTATTTTACACTGAAATAACGAGCGAGCAGCAGACAGTGTTGTTACTCCTAGCAAGACAGGCTTTAGCGTCAGCTCAACTGGCTCAGCTTCTACACAACGATGTACCAGTTTTAAAGAAAAAATCAACTACCAGACGATCCGGCCGTACTTTCGTTTGGCTTCTTTGAAATGCGGTCCTTCTGTTCTCAGCGGTTTGAAATCATAATTTAGGGTTTTATCACCCAGTCTGTGGACAACTAAGACCTGGAATACATGGCCATTTTTGTTCCTCCGTTAAAATGAAGGAACATCCGGGAAACGGTGACACGAAGGGCAGCATCCGGGAAACATGACGACGCGTTTCAGGCCTCTTGCTGATTGGCTGTTAGAGCACGTTGCACGTCAGTCTGTGTTCATAGTTCGTTACACAGCCGCACTTTCAGGTTGCAAACCGTCGCCGCAGTTAGAAGCTGTACGGTGGAACCGATCTAGGGCTCAAGTTTATCCGCTCACACTTTTAGAGCAGGAAGACAACTTTTTTCCCCCTACAAAATGTTAAGAGTAATACATTAACGCATATTTAAATAAATCTGAAAACTTTGTGTTGCCAAGTGGCTTGAACTTCGGTTGAGCAGTACAAGAACTGAAGAACTGAAATAGTAAAATATCATCGCAGGACATCTCTGAGCCCATTACTGAAAATCAGGCCACATTTGGAAAAATAGGTTGCAATTTTAGATGATTATTAATGCCGGACTGATATACAGTATCGAGCTTCAGAGCGTGATGCCGGTGCTGGTTGCTGCATGTATATAATGTTCTCAACTTCAGTTTGCCAAAATTGCAAAATTCCTCTGCCATCCTTGAGATCATTGACCCACAGACATGACACTGTAACATGACACAGATGAACTCATAAATTTTATAGGAAAAAATTCCCCTGTTAACGATACATTGGGTGTCCAGTTGGCTCAAAACATCACATCTCATCTACAGTATAAAACGTATTGCTAGGTTCATTTCAGTAAAGCTTCGGCATTCCTTCTAATAATCGTGCCTAAATATCTGAAGGGCAGTTTTGAACACATTACTGTTCTTTCACTGATGCGTCGATATGGGATGACAAAAGCATTAACTCATATTTCTACCTTGACTGTAAATGTTGAAGAAAATCTGGATGATTTAAGCAGACGCAGTAGCAAATAAATGTAACTTTCTGGTTCCGCAACGTATAAAAGGATGTCATTTCTGCTGTCGAATTAGTACAACATGAGGGATGGTAGGGACCTGTCAGGTGCTTGTGGTTAAGGTTCAGTTGCTTTTGCAAGTAAACATGAGGACAAAGGGCAACACTGGAATTGTCATAGTATGAAAGATGCTGATGTTTTCTGATGAGCTATAATGGCTGCCTCAAGTATAGATTTTCAACCCATTTCATAAACTTGTTTCCAAATCCAAACTTCTTAAGTTAGGGTCAGCATAGGTTTGCAAACGTGTGAATTCAACTTGCCCGAAAGCTCTTTGCACATCAAATGAAACTGAACGTGTTTGCTTCGTGCTTACTGTACAGCATATTAAATAAGCACCTCAGATTGAAACACAGACAGGATCCTACTCACAAAGGGCATCCGTTCTGACAATCGTCATAATCGGACTGGACATAAGTCCAATGTCACCCTATACACAGGGTATTGTGCTCTACAGCCAACAGAAGTGTGGGCTAAACTAAATACTGTATGCAATCCCTGAAAACACTGAAATAAAATGTTGTAAATACACTCGCCACCATTTCACAATGCCTAGTCACACTAAAGGTGAACATAGTAGTTGAGGTTTCCTTTAGGAAAAATTTTAACTTTTGAAATAAATTAACATTGAACATTTTTTACTGCTCTCTCTATGGCTTGAGAGAGCATCTTGAGTACTTCTTTGGTTCTATCAAATCTTCATTGCTAAGTTCTTCTGATAGTTTCTAAAAGCTGTTCTATATTTTCTGCATTCAGTTTCACACCCAGTCTCTCAGCCAGCTATCTCCTCACTTATTAAATGGACTTCTTCGTCCTTCTCAAATCCTTTGAAGGAGTCCGCATATCTTTTCAAAAAGTTTCCCACACACCACTCATTCAGGTTGCTTTCACTTCATTCCAGGCTGCCGCATTATTCTTTGTATAATATTGGGTGTTGTATTCCCTTCAGAGGTCTCCAAGGGTTTTCTTTGCATCTCTTTGTGTTTCTCCTATCTAAAACTGTTTCTTAAACAGTGAGCCTTAAAGGCAGCTATTCCCCCGGTATATAGGTTGAATTAGTGGAATGGAGTTGGGGGGGGTTGATTTTTAACATCTGGGTGCAGGTCATCCAAGTGTGGTGGGTGTCTAGGTGCATTGTCCAAAATCAGCAGTATCTAGAAGGGTATTCCTTCCTCCTCTTCAGAATTGCTGAACGTATAGAATGAAACAATTTATGAACCAGTCTTCAAAAAAATCTGGGTCATCAAAGCTTTCTCATTGTTTTGGTGATGCACTGGCAGAGTGTGTTTAATAAGGTTCTTATATGCCCTGGGGTTTTCCGACTCATAGATCATTAAAAGCTTTAGCCTAAATCCAACCACATCACCGTCCAACTGCAGACTCACGCGATCTTTAAAGGACGCGCCTAGTGTCCCAGCCGCCCCAAGCGCGCCCTGCGTCGGCCGTTACGTCACGACGTTAGAACGTCACCACGTCCTCCGCCTATACGGTAAATGCGGGGAACATAGAACGAAATTTACCGCCGGCTGACGGGAGGAAGGCGAACCTGATCGTTAACGTCCCTCAGTCCTTTCACTTGTATTTAATATATCAGCAACGTCTTCAGCAGAGGAGGCAGCTAAGCGGGTAAGAGATTTAAAGATATAAAGGCTATAGCGGTGATGGAGGGAATAGGGTTGCGACGCACTGAGGGATTGAATGGCGGATGTGAGCGAAGCGCTGAACGTGTAGCGGCTGTCGCTCCTGACCGGCCGCCCTGCCCGCGCCTCTCTGGCGGGCCGGACGGCTCTGGCGATGAGGAAAATGTTCGAAACCGCCCAGTGTCTGTCCGACCAGTAGCGCGGACCGCCAGAGGACGGCCGCTGCGTCTGCTGTCGAGAGGCAAAGACTGAGCGGTGGATGTGGCGCGGTGGTGGCGAATAGGCCGCGCTGAGAGGCTCCCTTTTCCCGGGAGTCGAACAGTAGCCCCTGGCCTGCAGCCGGACACGGAGAAATGGCGCTTTACGAACACAAGCTGCCTTTAAGGCTCACTGTTTAACAGTGCCCCCGTAGGGTTTAACGTTCCGTTACGAATTGGTTCTCTTTTCGCTTTTGTTTTATAGCGGCTGCTACCTGCCGCCTTGTCAGCTGAGTGTAACATGAAAGGCCTGGTGGGAAGTTCCTCAGCGCTCCCTGCTCTTCATATTTCTTTAGTTTAATAGGAAAACGTAATATGTGCTCAGTGTATTTGACGGATTTTTGCCTCTTGGTGCCGGGGGACTAGTGTTAGTTCGGGTTAGCAGGGGAGGACTTGAACCGGGATGGTTTTTGGTTCGAGTCCCACCGCACTGCTCTTCTTGTTTCTGATGAGTCCTGTATGAATAGCAGCTGTGCAAATGGGTCAAATACTCTAAGATGCTTTGGCTAAAGACGGATGCTAAAGTAGGAATTAATAATAATCTTTTTAAAATTGTGTCGAAACCTGAACCCCCCCCCCCCCCCGGCCCGGTATTAGAAAACGATGAAATAATTCAGTCCCCATGGCTCCTCACCACTGTTCACTGTGAGCTGCATCCTTTTTCTCCCCAAACCATCAACTGGATGGTCTTGAACTATGCAATTGATGTGCACCCTTAAAAATGTTAACCATGTGTTTTGGCTATTGGCATCTTGTTGCAATTTTCACATTTTAGTTTTGTTATTCTGAAATAATGTGTGTTAAAATTCACGACAGCTTCATTTCACAGAAATGTGAGCGCATAAGCCTTAGACATCGATTGAAATGCTGTGTCCCCTTTTCAGATCTCGTGGCTTTTGGGGCCCGTATCATGTGAGACTACTGTACTGCGCTCCTTGTATGTGTGAATGTATAAATAAACGGTGTCTGTCTTGTTCTCGTGCCAGAGCCTGCAGAGAGGATGGCTGTGAATGTCTATTCGACCTCGGTGACAAGCGACAATTTGAGTCGCCATGACATGCTTGCTTGGATAAATGAGTCCTTACAGCTCAACCTTACAAAAATTGAGCTTTTGTGCTCAGGTAAGACGTCTGTGTTTTCTGCACTGTGCAGTATTTCTGTTTACATTTTAATTTGCGGGCTGTCATTGGTACACGGCCAGATTTGTGTTTAACCTTGGTCACTCCTCTTCTCAGGACTCTGCTTTCAGGTTAGTGTGTCCTGTTACCGCCTTGTTAAAGCTTGTTGACTGTTTGCTTTCTTTTCAAGGTGCGGCCTACTGCCAGTTCATGGACATGCTGTTTCCTGGCTGCGTGGCTCTGAAGAAAGTCAAATTTCAGGCCAAGCTAGAACATGAATACATTCACAACTTCAAAATACTGCAAGCCAGCTTCAAGAGAATGGGTGTTGACAAAGTCAGTAACCAAAATTGGTCATTGTTTAGTACTTATTTTTTGAAAATAATATTACAGAACCATTTCAAATTTTATACTTTAATTGACGATTTTATTTTTCTACCTTTTTAAGACAAATTTTCTCCATACAGAAATGTGCACTTACGATAGTGAAATGCAGGCATAGGTAATAAAGAATATTCTTGTACACTTAATGATTTAGTAATAAATGTATGTTTAGGGTTAGTATATTCCGCCAGCAGTCACACTGCACTCGGTTTGTCTGGTACCACTGCCTTTGCAAGTGCACATTACAGTAGTTGCGTGTACAAATGATAAAATATCTAAACTTTTTGAAAAAATTAAAAGAAATAGAAGTTATGGAGCAGATGGGTGATCAGGAATTTAGTGGGAGCAAATGAGATGTTTGAGACCCTTTTGAATGTTGAGGAGATTTCAGCAGTTCTGAATGAGGGAGCTCATTCAGTTGCTTTGGAGCCAAAATCAGGAACCTTTGAACTTTTGACTTTGGACACCTTGTGCACCGCGGCCACCAGCTACTGGAGGTGGAGGGGTGTAGAGGTCTGGCTTGGGTTTTGCGAGTGATCAGATGCTGCAGGTATCAGAGAAGCAGAGCCTCTGATAAGTTATGTGGATCACCAAGTCTTGGACTTCACTATTAAATATCTTGATTTTATGATCCATATCTTAAGTTGTTTTTTTTTTTTTTTTCTTTTGGACACCTTGATCATGCAGTTTATTACCCCCCCCCCCCAAATGAAGTTAGTTGTGACCCGGAGGAGCATGTTGATACCAATTTTCTGCATTTTCAGTTTTTGCCATGTGACCATTTTCCCCCCTGTCTGCCAAGGAGCATTTCTGGACAGAAAGGACTCTTTAGTTTTCCAGTCTGTCCTAAATGGATTGGCCTGAATTTGCTTGTGTAATTGTCATTTTCTGCACACAATGAATAAAACCCACTTGTCTTGTAATTAGTAGAGGGGAATTTTTTTTTAACTTTTATCAGTGTTACTTTTATGTAAACTTTATTCACTTGGATCTTATAATGCTGTGCTCCCCTTTTTTCTAGATCATCCCTGTAGACAAGCTTGTTAAAGGCAAGTTCCAGGACAACTTTGAGTTTGTGCAGTGGTTCAAGAAATTCTTTGATGCCAACTATGATGGAAAAGAGTATGACCCTGTGGCAGCTCGGCAGGGCCAGGACACCATGCCCCTCCAAAACACCCCCATGCCTGCCCTCAGCAAGCCAAAGAAGGTCCTCAGTGCTGGTTAGTGCTCTGGGTCCTGTCCTCAATTCCGCAACCTGCTTTTATTGGGTGAAAAAATTGAGTCCGATGAAAACATGTCAGTGGTTTGTGAAAGTATTGTTGACTGAATTTATTGCACAGGAATATGTTTCCTAAAAAGCTGTTGAAACCAGCATTACCAGTTGGAACATTCCTTGGGTAGCAGTGCGTGCCTTCTATGATTTCCACATCTGGGGTCACTCTGCTGAAGCAAAGTTCTTATTCACAGCAAAGTGGGGAAAAAAAAAATTCAAACTTTATTAAATCCTTTAAGCACTGTTAACCGGACCATTCTTTCACAGTTAATGTTTTACTTTTAGAAGTTGTATTTCAAAATTGGTTCAATAGACTAAATGAATTTCAGTTTTATACCAAATTTTTTAATAAAATACATTTACTGTACCTATGCATTACTTGTTTGTAGTCATATTGAGATTCTGAAAGTCAAGAAGTGCTGCCTATACTTAAAGTATGGCTAAAGCTGCACATAGTAAGTACTCCTTTGGGGGGGTTAAAAATCCCAGCAGGATTGCAGTTGTCTTACAGTTTGTAAAATGTCCAACTGTAGGAAAACACTAAAGAGAACACATCTGTCTGGAAGCTGCATTTGTGTTCTGGTGTCACGTGGTGCATGAGTCTGTTGTGTGTCGCAGCATCTCACACGCTGTGTTCACTTGTTCATTGGTGATGTGAATTGGTAACTGCTCTTCAGCACCCCAGCGACCAGCAGCTATTGCCAAGGCCACCCCCAAGATGGCCCCTGGCTCAGCGCGGAGGCCAGGGATGGGTGGTGGTGACGACGAGAGGGCAGAGCTCATCCAAGAGGTGCAAACCCCCGCAAAGGCTTAAACAATTCCCAATTTAATGTTTNCTCAACATAATACAGTGGCTTTAGTTACGTCATACATAACGATGTCCTTAAGGGAGAGTCGACGACTGTTTCTGACGTATTTACTTATATACTATATGGGGGGGGGGGGGGGAGATGAACAATTTTTTTTTTTTTTTTTTTTTTTTAAATGAACCATTTTTTTTCCTTTTCTTCAGGTTAATATTCTAAAATCCACTATTCAGGACATGGAGAAGGAGAGAGATTTTTACTTTGGCAAACTGAGGAATATTGAGCTTATCTGCCAGGAGAAGGAAGGAGAGGGTGACCCAACACTGCAGAGGATTGTGGATATTCTTTATGCCACAGATGTGAGTACAGCAGTAGAACATTTTCATCCTCCCCATCACTTACTATAGTTTCTCTTCAGTTCTGCTTTGAGCAGATGTAAGTAGCACAGTCAAATGTATCCATTTTTCCACATGTAAACTGACATTTTCATACACTAACATACTTGGAACGGGTTTCCGAAACACGGGAAATTGCACATCTGAAGTTCTTAAATGGTTTTACTGACATCTTCACATTTGAGGAAGAACTTGTTTGTTGTAAACAATGCCAGTTTTTTTTATTTGTACCTTTCCATTCCATCTTAGGAAGGCTTTGTCATACCAGATGCAGAGTCAGAGGACCAAGAGGAGTTCTAATGTTCAAGACGGAACCTTACTTCAGTATCTTCTATACCTTCCCCACCTGCACACCCACATCACATCATGTATTTGTCTTGGAATGAACATTATATGAAATGGGTTTTGTTTTCCAAAAAAGCATACCTCTTCTGGAGACCCTGCCACAGCCCTATACCTCCTGATTGGGCGTGTAGGTGCAGAGCGGTTCTGTTGAACCTCCATGGTAGTCCTCCATCGAAGACTCTGCTTCCCCTTCGTGTTCCCTCTCCCTGGGAAGTGGAGAACGAGATTCATGGCACCTGTACACTTTTTTTTTTTCCCCCCCCATTTTTTTCCCCTCTCCCTGCTGTTTTCTTTAAAATGTCACTTTTTGTTGCTAAAACTCTATCATTGATCCCTAAATTACACCATTGTTGCAGGTTTTATACATATTGTAATTGTTGCTGTGGTAATTTTTTTTTTAATTTTTTTTTTTTTTATCAAGTGAATTTGGTATGTGGCTGTGTATAGGAGTGCTGTGGAAACCCGTGTTGTCTGTTCAGAGTTGGCCACATTGCTTGTCAGCCTTTATCACATGTATTTGCTATGGGCTTGTTTTTGTATATGGTTTCCCCTTCTGTCTTAACCTGTTTGAGAAAACGGAGTGAACCTTGACTGATGCCTGCTGTATTATCCCAGGCAAAGTGGTAAAAAAATTTTACTGGTGGGAATGTTCAAGGTTGAACATGTCAATTTTGAATTCTGCCTATGTATTTTAAAACAAAATTTGGGTTTAATTCTATTTCTCACGTGCTCTGAATCGTTGAACCATTTCAGACTTTTATCCACCACCTACTTCAAATGGGAAAACCCCTAGTTGTATTCAGAGCAAATAGTTTTTGTAATGGTATACACTTTGGCTACTTAAGCAATGTTTTGGCCTTTCGGAGACCTCAAATTAGTCATCACTGCCAGTTTTGACTTTTAAAAATTCAGTAAGGTGTAAGCTTCCTAAAAGTTTGCTGACATTTAAATTTCAGGTAAACATACTTTGCTTTTTGTATTTGAATGATTTGTGTTAAGTTTCTCATAGCCTATTACATTGACTTTGTCTAACAGGAGATTAGAGGTTTTATACCTGGATGAAATGCCTTATTTTTTATTCAGTTTATCCCTTGACAGTTTCTACAATGTGCAAAAAGATGTGACTTAGGATTTTTTGTGTGTTAGTACTCCAAATGAGCTCAGTTTTACTACTCTGAAATAAAAATGTTTAGACAACTGACGTGTTAAAACAGTAGCAATCTCTCACCCTTATACAATGCCTTAGTCTTCTAATCATATAATGCTTAATAAAACCTTTTAAACCCCTTCAAGATACAGTAGGGTGGTATATGGACAGCTTGATCAATAACATTCTCACTAGTAGATTTCCAGTTTATTAACAGACTACATGATTACTTATGCATATTGTGGTTTGGCTTATTAAAAATGGACATATTCATGAATGTTTTAGACTGCTGGAACTGTGCATTTTTATTTGTTCAAAAAATATCTTGTTTTCATGCTTATTGGATGGTTTATTTGAATTATATTGACAACAGGGCCACTCCTGTGTGGCAATACACCAAAACAAATTAATCTAAATGTGAAATGGCGAACCAATACTTTTGCTGTCTTGTATCCCTACGTGACATCTAAAGTGTTCCTGATACTTTAAGAAGTTATTTTGGAGACGGTTACTTGTCTGCACAGTGAATGCAGGTGAGGAATGATCTGTATAACGTCGGTCACAATTTCTGTCCAGCTGCCCAGTCACTTCATTGCACTTTTGTCATTTTGATTTTGGACTTTCTCTAACCTGCATGAAACTAACTTAAACTGCCTATATGGTTCCCCCAGATATAAAGAACACTTAAATATAACTTCATGTTTATGGTCCTGTGTGTGTCATTGGTCCTGCTCAGTGTGGTTTTTTTATGCCAATATTGTCACTGACTTCTATTTCTCAGGGAGAGGAAGATCAGATTTGGCTGTCATTAACCTTTTCTTTTTCTTTCCTTTCTTTCATTTTAAAGGATTAGTTTTTTTTTTTTTTTAAAGTTGCCAAAAACTCCAACTCTGAAATTATCTCTCATTTGGAGCTTGAGGACTTGCGGTGGTGCTATCTCCAACTTCTGCTATGGCCTTTTAACGTCTTTGTTGAGGTTCTTATACACTGTGGACCATCTTTTACCCCAATTGTTATCTCCTGCAGGATTTGATTCCCCCCCAGTTTCAGTTTTTGCTGAAGTCTTTCTTACGAACAATAAAACCAGTATTTCCAAGAAATCTTCATGTGCTTTGATATCGGTGATGTGTATTTTGTAACTAGTTCAGTAGACCAGAAAATCTGTTTCCCATTATTACAGCAGTAACACCGCTGCTGATGTAACTTTTGCAGCAGTAAACCTATAGTAACAATGGCATTAAAATTAGATCCATTTTAATGGTTTTCCTGATGCGTTTTAGTCATTTTGGTACAATCAGCAAAAGTAGTGAGGTGTGTGTACAAATCTGTACTTTACCAAATGTTTCAAATGATCTGACAGCTGTCACCTTTCAGTCAAAGGATTTAATCCTTCTTCTGCTATACTATCTTTGATGAAAGGTACTTACCCCAGATTGTGCTATTAAAAAAAAATCATCCTGCTATATAAACTGGTAAATCATAAGTAGTTTGATACAGAAATCTCACATTGTCAGGTGCTTGTGGGGAAAGCAGCAGTCGTCATCCAGCATCATACTTTCTTGCATCAACACAAAAACATTTCTCTGAAAGGTTTACATTTGTTTCACAAAACTAATCCCAGCCCCAAATCTTTGCGTGACATCAGAACAGTCCCTTTGTGGCGATGCCCCTTGCAAAGCAGTTACACAACAAATGTAACTGGATTATGTCCCAGTTTAATGAAAACTGAAGCTTCTGCTTTCTATCGGTTTCCATTCTGTTTCCCTCTCGGCTCTGGGTGTATGGAGAACTTTGACACGGATGACAAAAACGCGATGTTATTTTCGTGACTTACATTGCGTGGGAAGCGGAGTGATTCTGCTAAATGAATGTGTATTCAGGAAGGAGATTTTGGAATGTGGATTTCATTCCAGCTGTTTCTAATAAATACATTATGAACATCTTGATAAATATGCTTTTCAGAAATGAGCTGAAAAGCATATTTATCAAGCACAACATTCACATGATGTTTCTGCTCTAAAAATGAAAAATCTGAATATTTGCACAAGTGGATTGTCTTGTTCTCAGATTACCCTCCAATGAATAACTCAGGTGCCAGTGCAAGATACTGTAAACAGGCTGCTGTGGGAACTAGTAACTGGACAAACATCACCCTACAGGTATTTACCAAAATCAGGACCCCGCTGCCGTTCTCCTTCGGTGGGGTATTGAGAGCAGCTCTTACTGTATCAGAAACGATGGGTAACAGGTAGTGATTCAGTGGCTGTCTGACCGAGTCCACTGTACGGATCAGTGGAGTGACCACTAAGGGGCTGTCAACGGCAGCGATGGGGCGTAGGCGAGAAGATTTGGTCGGTCTCTGTGTGCATTCGCACTGCCCTCTGCTGTACACCACCACTGACACACTGGAACACAGCCTGGGTGTGGACTGCTCTGTATGAAGCCAGTAATGTGTGCCGATTAAAAGCCTGAGAAGCTGGCTTTGCTGCACGTATTCATTCTGCCCAGAAATCTAGATTGTAAAGTTTAACTGATCTAAATGTGTTAATGACGCTGCTGTAGTAACATTACAAAATGATTTTGTGACTTTAGTGCGTGCAATATATACACGGTGAATAATGTGCGACAACATAATGTTCAGTGGTAGTCATACCTACACCGAAGCACCATTTTGGGGTTAGCATATCAACAAAACCTGAGTCATCAGGTGTCCTTCACTTTTAGATTCTCAAATTCATGTAAATTTGTGCATTTTCAGTACGTGACCTATTTAGACATTTGAAGATACTACTAGTATCCCCAGTTCAAAAGGTCTACAGCGTGAAGGAGGGCTTGACCCATTAACCTTCAGATGCACTCTTGAATCTTTTTCCATCTACTGCCTCTGAGTAGCTGAGTAGCTCAGTGACCAATTTATATCCTGTTTTAGTTGCGTCTTCTTTATATTTTTTATACCAACACACCAACTACAGTACACCAACCTCTAGCAAGACTCCACATCTACGTCCATGTCACTACGTGTAGTATTGCTACATAAACAAATATAGTCAAGTCCACTTAAGTGACTACAGCAACCTCTCAGTATCCAAACTCTCTAAATCTGAATTTTCACTCTAATGCCTCTTGAAAATTGAAAATTAAATATGAGAATCCAAATGGAAACTTTTGCTATAAGGAATTTTTGTCCAAAGCTTATCCATAATAAAAAATCGAAACCAGAATAAAAATCAAAATAAATTTTAAAATCAACAAATTAATACTGCATACTGCAATAAAATAGTACTATATGTATTGCCATAAACTACTGTATACTGTTAAGAATTTATGTAAGGTTGCACATGTGCACGCTGGTGTCTTTTCAGCTGTTTCTGCTGCTTCCTCACGGGTCTCCTGATGGCCTTAACTGACACTGTATGACGGCATCAGTGCATTTACTGTGATTTGAGCTGGATAGTTGAGCTGGATGCTTATGAGTTCACAGAGGAAAAGAAGGAGGGGTCAGATTTTCGTGCAAGCAAAAATCCTTCCTATTCCTAATAAAAGACCAATGTCTGCCAAGTTTTATATTTATCATTATGTAACGATGGATTGACATCCTATCCAGGGGCACTTTCATAGCCTGGCATCCAATACTCCAGGAATACGTTCCGGACCACTGCAAACATGCTCAGAATAATGAAGGTTCTTTAGTAAACGACTATTTTAACAGCATCTGTTGCTTCCCATTGTACTTTTACTCTCCTTTTCACAGTCATGCAATGGAAGAATGTGTCCGAGAGCACGTGTGGTTGGAAGAACAGCGATATATAGCAGGAGGTGATTAGTTTTGAAACAATAAGCATTGAGCACCTGATTTTATTTCCATTTTGATCTGTGATGCTGTGTCCAATACTTTCTCTGTGCCAGTACACGAATGTGTTCTAAGGCAGGGCATCATATTGAATCAGACAAGCCTGGAAGAAGGGCGCCATGCCTCAGGAGCAAGAAGAACTCTGCCTACTTTGGGTAGAAACAATGGATATAGAAGAAAAACGGTTTGTTTGTGAGAGGCTCTCATCTGCAATCCTCTCCAGCCCGAGTGGGACTGACCTGTGGCCTCTGGACGCTCCGGAAACCAACCTCGATCTAAATGCACCGCGACCTTATCGGCATGGCAGCATGTCCAGGTCCACGGCTACTTGAAATAACTGGCAAAACTTGGGTGAACTCAAGATGCAACCTTCACTACATCTTAAAATGAATATGTCTTACAACACTTTGTAGTGCACAAGAATGGATTTACTTACGGCTGATGAGCACTGTCAGATAAGCTGGAAAAAATGTAAATATTTCAACGATTAAACTGAATAATACGTTTTAAAAAATTCCTTAAATAAAATAAGGCTCTCACACAAAACGTCTTATTTCCAGAAGCTGATCCTCTCCAAACAGCAGAAAAAGACGAAGCGGAACAAAAGAAAAATCAATGAATTTCTGCTAAATATCACGATTAAATAGCACAACTGTTTAGTTTAAAAGAGTCTCTGGTGTGGTAATGTGTCGGTTAAAATCTGATTTATTGCACGTACATGACAGAAGAGTTCAGCAGCGCCAGTTTTTGTCTGCGACTTTCACTTTAAGAGTGAGCCTTACGTCTTTCGTCATCACGGTATTCGCATGGGATTGGGTTAACCGAACGTTGCACCGCCCACCGAAGGGTGACGCGTTATATTGTCCCCGCCATGCGCCATCGACTCGAAGCGTTTAAAGAAGCGAGGGGATTTGATACTTCGCGCGACTATAACTGCTCAGTCTTGAAGGTCTCATAACCTCTAAATTCGACCTTTATTGGGAATAAATGTTGGCGGTTTCCCGTGCTCAAAAAGATCTGCGTGGGAAGCAGCTGGCCTATGCAGACCTAACATCAGCGCTAACTGTCATCTCCTGTCAAACGGCGTCGCCTGCACTTAGATGCGCCTACAGCACTTCCATTTTGGCCGCGTAGCGAAGTAGCCATCGCTTGTTTCGGTTTATGACTAAACAGTTTGTCATATAAGGAAACGAAGCCAGCACGGCAGAGCATTCTGTTGTAGTTTTGACATTTTGAACGTTGTTAGCTTTCTGCATACGCAGTTGAGTGAGGAAGAAACGTCTCCGGTTGAGTTGGTGAAGTCACTAGTAAGAGTTAGAAAGTTAAACTGTCGGATATCGTTTGATCCGTTTACTGACCGTTGTCACTCGCGAGCCGTGAGGGGCGATCACGCGAATGAGGAAGTGTCGCTGCCTGCGTGTTTTCCGTTACTGAGTCGAACGCTCTTGTTGACTTCGGAGGGCAGAGGCGCCTGTCTACCTGCTGCCTACTTCATCGGCACCCTTTGCGGATCCGCCTTGTACATCTACCGGCGTGCGGTTCGGGTCGCCGGCCGAGATGATTCCTGACAAAGCCCCGGGGGAGGACGTGTACCAGGCAACGCGCGATCTGAGGAAAGAGGCTCATGTCCCCAGCTTCGAAAAATACAGAGAGCTGTACGTCAGTTCCATCGAAAACCCGGAAGGTGGGTAAATAAGGACTGTGTGTGTGTTCTGTGGAGCTGTGTACAGTATATGCCTTCCTCCCTGTGGGCCCCTCTTAATGGGAAGAAACATATGGAATAAATTACATTTTAAAATAAACTGGGTACTTTAATGTAGTTTGACTGACAGGAGGTGTGTCACGTGGGACCACATGTTACTAGGGTCTCTGTCCAAGGCAGCTTACAGATTTATGTAAGTAATTTTACAATGATGTGTCCATTCATACAGCTGAGCGTTTTTACAAGGGTAATTCAGAGCAAACCCTTTCGATCAGAGTGACTACAGCGGACGTGGGATTCAAACCTGGGACCTTCTCATTACAAGAGAAGTAGCTGCTGCACTAGCTGCTGCTCCCTGCAACGCTGGAACACGATGCTATGTTGTTCCTGTGTTGACACATTAAAGTGATGCTTAAGTGATGCCCGCAATGAATTGACACTTTTATATTGAGCAACTTCAAAGGGAAAACATTGAACTGTAAGAATTAATGATTTGGAAGTTGTGCTGATCTCAGAAGAATTGCTGCAACCCATCATTTTTATTTAGGCTCACTACACTAAGGTGTTTAAAGGCTTTAATAATGTAAGATGTTGAGTGACCAAACCGGTGCAGATTATACTGACAGCGTGATGGAAAACAATAGTGATTTTTTTTTTTTTTTGCTGTTAAAATTCTGGGTCGGCACCACAACCCTTTTTTGAGAACCTTTTTAACTTTCAGTAGTAGCTTCATATTGGTTTCACTTTCACATCTTTGTCCTTGTACATTTATGATTATTTTCTGATTTTATCCTATACAACAATTTATCTGTTTACAGCAATGCTGTATGTTTATTTATAGATACTTGTTTAAAGGGGATTACAACAGGAGGTGGGATTTTTAACTGGGTTCAAGTGAAAGTACTTCTGCTGTACCTGGAATTCTGCTTACGTGCCATTTATACGTTCTGTCTTTCAGAGTTCTGGGGCAACGTTGCCAAAGACTTCTTCTGGAAGTCCAAGCACACGAGCCAGTTTCTGGACTACAATTTTGATGTAACCAAAGGCAAGGTTTATGTCAAGTGCATGGAAGGGGCCATTACCAATATTTGCTACAATGTGCTGGACAGGAATGTCTATGACAGGAAGCTGGGAGACAAAGTGGCTTTCTTGTGGTGAGTCTCCTCACACTGAATGATCTACCCAGAAATCACCACTGCTTTTGGTGGTGATGTAATCATTGTTTATATTGTTAGTTGTTCTATTGAAAGGGATCTCCACCAGCCTTGTTTTGTCTATTGTGACGTTCTTACTACCTTTGGATCAGCATCAGCTTGTTGCAGGTAGTGCAGAAGACAGCAGGTCATGCACCAGTTAAGCAAAATATACCCGTGACCAAAGGTTTGAGGTGAAAAAATGGTAGATGTGACTTAGAACTTCCATTTCATTTGGCAAATAATATACTGTGCATTTTTCATACTTAAAATAGAGATGGAATACTGTTGTGTACCTGTTTCATGTTGTGGAGTATGAGAACGAATTGGCTAGATTCACCACCCTCAGCTTGTCATATGTTTGGTTTTACATTACTTGGGACAGTTCTTCCTGTTCAGATAACAATAAGAACATAATGCAGCAAAATGCTATAGCCAGCTACTGCACTTTTGTTTATGTGTTTGTTATCTAAACTGTCCAGCATCTAAAAGGAATTGGTCTTTTAGTAGCCCTCTAATTTCAGCAATGAATGTCAGTTTCAATCTGGAAGACTTGCCTGATGCTGCATGTTGTAACAGTGGGTGTGTTTTAAACTGCTTTACAGCTGAGTGTTGTTAGCTCTTGGACAGAAAGCAGCCTTGGAAATTTTGCCAGGCATGCATATGTGACGTTGTCGTATAACAACTGTGTGAGGTGAACGCCGTGCGAGACCGTGTTGCAATGTGACGGTGCCCTGCCCACACGGTCATCTTCTTGCGTCTCACACACTGCGCGACATAAAAGTAAGAACGACTAACAATGCTGTGGACATGGTGGGTTAATTCGGCACACGCCTCCCCTTCGTTGTGTGAACCGAACTTGCGCCAAACACCCTGCATAAGCACCCCTCCCATCTCCTGTGTTTTAATGCAAAACCTCTATCCTTCCTCTCCTTTGGCTGTCATAACTTGAGAGTTTTGTAACAATTTGTCCCCCACCCCAGCAAGCTGTGCTGATGAAATGGCGAACTTGTTCTCGGTGAGCTTTACTCCAAATTGATAGACGTAAATTGGTTCCTTTTGGCCATTGAACAACAGTCCCTGGAGGACTGTTTGGAGTATGTAGTTTGGAGGAAGCCTTTTATTGTTTCTCTGCTTTGGGAAATTGTTCAGGATGTTATGAAATATCATTGCAAAGTCCCCCAGGTTCATTTGATACAGTTTTTGGAAGAAAATTACTATTATGCTGAATTGTACATTTCCTGGTATTTATTGTGAAGAAAAGATATTTATTTACTTAACCAGTTTTTGGCCAGTTGGTAGTCCTTTCTGCTCAGTTTTCTGTCATTCGTATAGTTAAGGGTTGCAGTGTGAATGATCCAGTGTAAGGCGGAGCAGTTAGTTCTTCTGCATATGCAAGTGCTGTGTAACCAAACTGAAAGTCACTATTATTTGGGCATCTTCCTGTGGGTTGTACTTATTTGTATGCCAGACTAATTGATTTGATTTAGACATACAGTGGCTATGCAGCTGAACATAGTCCCCAGTTTCATAATAAAATTATTAAAATTGCAATCCCCACAAAACAATATCTTTTGCTCTTAATTTATAGTCACTGCAGATGTTGACAATTTTAAATAATTCTAGTCTATAGACTGCATTTTTTCCTCTATTGCCAAAATAGCACCATTGTTGTGAGGGCATGTCAGTGTCATCTGTCTTACCTTTTAAAACAATCAGGATTATTTTAGGATGGTACCATGGTAGCCGGTATGCAACTTGGTTAGCAGCTGTCTATTGCCAGTAATCCTTAAAAGTATTGCGGTATCCAAAGATTGTGAGCTGATCCTCAAATCAGGCTTTTCCTTAAAATATTGACCCAGTAATACAATCTGGTTCTTAATGCAGAAACGCAGGGAAATGTATCCAGTAGGTTCAGGCTTTGTTTGGTTTTCAGGGAGGGCAATGAGCCTGGGGATTTTCTGAAAGTCACCTACAAGGAGCTGCTCCAACAGGTTTGCAAGATGGCTAATGTCCTCAAGTCCCTGGGTAAGGACCATGTCTTCTCCACAAACAGGAACATAAGAAATATCTTCATAGTACCTGCTGTAGCATGGTGCCAGAGTTGTACCTGCTGTCTGGGGCATGGTGACAGTGCAGCACTCATTGGCTGTAGTGCCAACAAATGAATGGAGACAGCATGGGGGTAGTAGGGTTCGTTGAGGCACAGGGTCATGAATTATTGTCTGTGCTGAAGTAGAAGAAAACATTTGCTTTTCTTCCTCCACGTGTGTTGTGTGAATGGGCAGGAGTGAAGAAGGGTGACCGAATCTCCATCTACATGCCCATGGTGGTGGAGTTGGTGGTAGCCATGCTGGCATGCGCACGCATTGGGGCCGTTCACTCGATAGTGGTGAGTGAGCTCTTGCTGTCGAAACGGTTTCTCGCTGTTTTGACCCACACGTTTTGAAAGCTTTACACTATATAAGCTACCTCTGTCATAACTATTTAATGATTATATGTGCACCAGCTTTGACTGCCTTTTTAGTGGTCTTGGTGTTCGCCAAGCACCGGTACTTTGTTCTTTCCGCTAATATTTAACGAGAAATGTTTGCCTTTAGTTTGCAGGGTTTTCTGCAGAGTCTCTTTCTGAAAGGATCTTGGACTCCCAGTGTTCATTGCTTATCACTGCTGGTAAGGAAACACATTTAATGACCTCATATTCAGGCTGTCGGACTGAATGAATATTTACGTTGACTAGAATAATACCCTTTTTTCATTCCTTGTATTTGAGAAAAGTGTATATGCGTATGACCTCGGTTTGAGATGCTGAATGTCCCTATACACTAATGTGAGATCAAGGTAGTGGCCTTTACTTTGGAATATTTAAAATGAAGCTTTCTCTCGCTGTGTGCGTTGGCTATTTAGAGCTGTTATGAGTGTAATTTCAGGACAACATAAGTGATCAATTCATTAAACTCCTGTTGCTTTTGATATTTTTTCATATTGTACCTGTAAGTGAAAGGTGTTTATGAATTGGCTGTTATGCCATATTTCTGTTTGTTGCTTTACCTTTAACTTCATTTCTGTTAAGTCTCTGGTTATCAGTTTTATCTCCCCAGAGTCTTAATTTGTACCTTATTCTTTAATATTTCTTCCACAGATGGATTTTACAGAGGAGACAAGCTCATCAACCTGAAAATGATTGCTGATGAAGCCCTGGAAAAATGCAAGGACAAGTAAGAACTAGATGGGCGAAAGTTTTGCAGTGTAGCCTGTGGCAAAATCTCCATCTGCTGTAACATTTGTCCAAACAGACAAATAAAATGGGGTTATTTGTGACGTGTGACCTTTTTCGGGGACCAGAGTGATGTCCAGAACTAAGCGGTACCGCTGTGTGTTGTGTCTTCCATGAAAAAGGTGAAGCAGATCAGAATGTAATGTGTATCTGTGCTAAACTGTGGAAAGAACAGTGGAGCTCAGTGCTGCTTTTGTCTTGACAGGAGTTTCTCAATTAGAAGGTGTATTATGTTAAAACATCTGTCTAAGGAAGAATCTGTCCTGCCAGAAGGGTCTCAGTCGCCCCCAGCAAAACGAACCTGTCCTGATTTACAGGTAAGAGCAATAAACCAGATGAATCTTTCTTCACAGGGAAGTGTGTTAATGTGACCTCAGGACATTATTTGGTTTTTCTTATGTACTGCCATTGACAAATGAATTCTGTGTAGGCTGTTTTCATCACTGTTATGAATTATGATTCTAAGTCTTAATTTAAATCTTTCAATCAACGTCTGAAACAGGAGAAACAGAAAGAAAGAGTAAAGAAAATCCGACCCATTCCTCAGGTATTATGGATTTTATGGATTTCCACTTTTGTTTTGGTTGTTTCTCGCCGTTGCGTGTGGGGGCACCTTTGTTACACCTACACAGTACACAACAAAATGCTGACAACTGTCTTATTAGGGACTGTTTGTACTGCGGACAGCCCAGCCGTTGATCTAAATTAATGGCTGCATTAACAACAGGGAAACTTGAACGAGTCATTCAGAAAATGTAGAACACCCAATGAAAGTTTCAGTACTTCTCCCTACTAAGACCTGTTAAATGTGGCATAGCAGGTGATATTCACCTCATCACATGCAGTTTGAACCAGGAGCCGAAGTAAAATTGGCATCCATTGTGCTTCTCTGCAGTTGTGATGGATGAAACACAGGGTTTTTCCTCTTAACTAGCTGTGATATTGTTGTGTTGCTCTGGTGTTGTTATGCAGTAACAGATTGCTGAATTAACTTAAAGTCACTTTTGGTTTTTTCTGTGTTTGGTGTGGCTACGTTGTGCATGTGTGATGTTAACTGACACTTCTGTTATTAACTTCTCTGTCTCTAACAACATTAGGAGGGCCTACTGTTTTTTGTTTTGCTTTCCAAACCTTCTCCTTGTAGAAAATATAAATAGGAAATGTATTACAGAATTTCTAACACCTTGGGGCATGATACATTGAATTGTTTCTCATTAAAAATATATATAATCAAGCAGGTTATTGCGGTTGGCTTGATTTTGTGTGTGTGTGTGTGTGTGTGTGTGTGTGTGTGTGTGTGTGTGAGAGAGAAATGGATCATTCATTTCTCAGCTTGTGCTCCGTGTCGCGTGCAGCTAACATCGGCCCCGTCTTGAATTTAATACGCAGCTCCTTCAGTAAAGGGGCTTTGCAAAAGTGGTGATATTGGACTAAGTGACTACTTGGCAAACAGCGTCGCTGCATGTGTTGGTTTGCCGGTGAAGTGCACTGTTTCTTCCTCTGAGGTGTATACCACTCTTGAGAAAAGCATCTGAAAAATGAATAAACAGTAATCACTTAGTGTCCCAGTCTGATTTGTCCCTATGAAAGTGTCACATCACAGATTTTTTGGGTACCAAGTGGCTATTTCTCAGTATTTTAAATGGGGGGGGGGGGGGGGGGGGGGCAGGGGACCTTCAGCGTGATCCCGTCCACAGTGCGTTTCGGGTGTCGCCGCGTTCATCGCAGGGGGGACCGGGAGCGACAGCCACNGGGGGGGGATAAATAATGCGCTCCCAGCTCTCTTGAAAACGCCTATCAACCCATGACTACAGCATTATAAACACTGTAGACAGCAGTTGCCTCATTAGAAAAGACTTAACGTGGTCACGAATGTGTATTTATATTGCAGTGCAGTGTGTACAGTACCGCACGGGAGGCGAGAGGTTCACAGTCCCACTTCAGCGTTATGCTGTGTTGAATAAAGGGAATAAAGAATTGCGTCAAAGCCACCTGCCGTCCACCTTTGTTTCACACAAAAACCACATTTAAATGAATAGGTTTATTTTAAAAAATGAAATGCATGGTAAATCCATTGTGACAGTGCAAACTGATAAGACATTTGTGGTGGTGTGCATATGTGTGTTTCACACATTCGCTTTGCAGTGCTGTACAATGCAATTTATTACAAGTCGTATAAAATTTGTAACATTTATCTATTCATATACCAATATTTAGTTATTCATTTTCAAGAGCCCTTATAGTGATAATTTAGATGCAGAGTTTGGATACCAAGGGATCGCGATAATGTAAAAGTCGAAGACCCAAGGCCATGAGGCGGCAGCAGGGTGTTTCAGAAGGGAAGAGCAGAATAGCTCTGTCTCTTTGCTTTCTCTCAGTTCCTGGAGTAAAAACTACATTTCTGGCTACTTTTGGCTTTTGTCTCACACAGTACTTGAAATTCACTAATATCCAATACGATTGTGATAATAAATCATACATTTACTTCTTAAGTTGATGTTTGGAAGCAGGAACAGCGGCTCCGCATTAGCTCAGAGCTTAAAGTTATTTGAGGTTGAGGTTTACCGCTGATGTGCCACAACTCTTAGATTTAGAAACCATAGTATCATGTACGGTTTCTTTTCGCTAGTTCTCTAGTTTAAAATAAACTTAAGGCAGCGCTTGCTATTTAAGTTTGTAGTCTGTTGGTGTATTGGGTTACGCTGGCACGCAATTTGAATTGGTATGTCAGTCACTTCAAAAAAAATTATTATTATTTTTTTTTTTTGTTTTTTATGCACCTCTTTGTTTTTCAAGCAACAGACTTGAAATTTGGTACCAAGGTACTTCCCATTCATTAAATTCCAAAAATGGTACTATTTTGAAAATTTCAAACTAGGTCTATGGCAAAGTTTGAAAAAGCAGGGGCAGTGAAGGCAAATGCAGCATGTTGTAACTTCGCATCCAGAGTATACGAACAAGATGCTGATAGATTTACACACACACACACACACACACACACACACACACACACACTGCTGCATACGTTAGTGAGGTAAGGGTAGTAAAGTGATGTTTTGTTTTTCCATCACTCTTTCTGGTGTTCGCTTGTCTGGCAGCACTAACAATACTTATGTACTAAATACATGCACTTTAACGGTACAACAGTTTGGTGATTATATATTGTGTCATTACTTTTTACCTTCCTATTACTACACCTTGTTGACCTGAGTAGCACCAGGTAGCTCAGCAAGTTACTTATAATGTGTCTGTTTCTTTCTCTCCTGCTGTTCTTCTTTCTCTGTGTCTGGTGTGTGTTGGTGTACCTGTGTACTCTGCACTTTACAGGTTCCCTGGAACCCTGACGTTGACCTGTGTTGGCACACTCTCATGCAAGAGGCTGCTGATGAGTGTGAGCCTGAATGGTGCCAGTCTGAGGACCCCCTCTTCATCCTCTATACCAGTGGCTCCACAGGGAAACCTAAGGTAAGACCAGACCCTCAGGACGCAACAGACATGTGACATTTGTGTGATTTTAGCTCTTCTAACAATATAAACATCTCCTAGGCTAAATAAAACAATATTCAATGCAACTGATAGCTGAACCAGGGCACAAAAGTCTTACATAGAGATGAGGGAAGACTGCTGAGTAAAATACCAACCAAGGCACATCTGAATGACCTCTGTGCTTCAACAGGGTGTGCTGCATACGATCAGCGGGTACATGCTGTACACAGCGAGCACGTTCAAATATGTGTTCGACCACCAGCCTGACGATGTCTACTGGTGCACGGCTGACATTGGCTGGATCACGGGACACTCTTACATCACTTATGGGCCTTTGGCCAATGGGGCCACTAGCGTGCTGGTGAGGAATACTGTGTATAGATTCAGAAGTAGTTTAAGTGGTGTTTTTTTTGTAGTAATGTGACATTTTTTAAAGTTTGAGGGCCTGCCCACCTATCCTGATGTGAGCCGCATGTGGGAAATCATTGACAAGTACCAAGTAACTAAGTTCTACACAGCCCCTACAGCCATCCGCCTGCTGATGAAGTACGGCAATGAGCCTGTCCAGAAGTGAGTTGCCGCTATTAGAACACGACTAGGTAGAAATCAAAGCAGCATTAAGGGGGGCTCTCTGTGTGCGTGCATGTTTAACCCTGTCCTGTTCCCCAGGTTTACCCGCTCTTCTCTCAAGGTGCTTGGTACAGTGGGAGAGCCCATCAACCCGGAGGCCTGGTTGTGGTACTACAATGTGGTTGGGGAGAGAAGGTGCCCGGTGGTGGACACCTTCTGGCAGACGGAGACGGTGAGTGAGGAGGACCTCCAAGTTTATTTTCTGTGTACATATGTTGACTGTGGGTCTCCCATGACGACAGGGAAATGTGTGCCGTGAATCAGACCAACCACTGTAAATGTCTAGTAGCTGGTACACACTGCTCAAATAGCCGCTTATAGAGTTGCCATAGCAGATGGTGTTGAACAAACCTGTGTAGAGGTCAGGAGATAAAAATAACAGTTTTTGGTCTCAAGAGGGAAAAGAGAACATTTGGCTGCTGTGTCCTATTGCTGGCAAAGACAGAAAAGTCAATTTTTTTTCAGCTGAGGCAGAGGAAGGAATTTCATATGCAGCCTGTAGCAGATGCACCAATATGCCCTGTGGACCTACCTACCTTCAACCTTCTCCAAACGCTTTGTCTGAAATGAATCACTCATGGATTGTTATTACTTCCTGAGAGGATTCTGTCCAGAAAGAGACGTATGGAAAAGTGCTGTGGGGCCGAATGGGTGACCTGCAGGCAGTGGGTGTGTGTTGTGATAGCTTTGTTCTTATCATGTGCCCTCATTTCCTAGGGGGGACATGTGTTGACTCCCCTTCCTGTGGCCACACCTATGAAACCAGGCTCTGCAGTAAGTTCACTCTCACTGCCTGCTTCTTATCATTTTGTCAGTTGACAAAGGTAATAAACATCACATTATCCAAAGCACTTGAATTAAATTATGACATAGGTCTCTGCACCAGTTCACAATGGCTGCTCCTGAAATGATCCTGACTTTGAAATATCATTTAGCAGAATTCAATCATGAGTTCCATACAGTTTGATCTGGGTTCTGATTAAGTTATTGTTTCTCATTCTCCCCTGGCAGGCATTTCCTTTCTTTGGTGTTGTTCCTGCCATCCTTAATGAATCTGGGGAGGAGTTGGAAGGCCCCAGTGAAGGTTACCTGGTAACGTGGAAGCATTACTGCGCATCAGTGATCCTCTTTGCTCTCGTACTTCATAGCAGAATTGAGCTCTTATTAGAAGCTCCATAGACTCTAAACTGTTTCAAGTGTGTCTGGCTACAGGCGCAGTCATTGCATTGCTGCAGTGGTCTTCTGATGTGTCTGACAGACAGGATGGATGCAGATACAGTAGCAATATTATTATTATTATCATCATTAATATCAATTCATCCATTATCAATTATAGCTTATCCAGTGAGGAGTCATGGTGGTCTGGAGCGAAGCAGTTTATTGAGTTGAGTTTGAGGAAGGCCCTGTTAACCCCTGTATTGCACAACTAGTTCATCGCAAGGCAGTGACACACTCTTGTTCGCTGGCACACACACAAAATTGACAGTTTATCACCGTTTCACTTGAAACTAGTCTTTGGATAGTGGAAGGACACCTAAGTAAACACAGGGAGAAGATGCAGGAGCCTGTTTTTTGACATGATTTTTTTCATAAACTAGTTTGGTTACCCAGTCCTGGGTCAGAAAGGGTTAAAACTGTATGACCACCAGACTATTACACCATGAAAGTGGTTGTAGCACTAGCGATTGCTAAATTTTACTATGTAAGTATTAGTGCTGACAGGCAGATGCCACCGAGTGACACGTGACCAGTTGTAGTTGAATGGCAAGGAAATAATAAAATTTATATTGGCCAACTTTATCACCCTTATAACACTGACGTGTGCAACGTCTTGTGTCACGCACAATTTCTTATTAATTTTTACATTTTTTACTTGATGGCGTATAACAGGTGAAACGCACGGGCGGCACTGGCAACAATGCACACGCTGGCTGCAGTGACAGGCACACTGTAGTAACAACACTGTTTGGAGGGCAACAGCCAACCTTGGGTCTAGGGGGGGAAGAGGTGTAAAGCCAGTGGTGTGTGTGTGTGAGAGAGGTTCTGAAATAGAGCTATAATAACTAACATTCTCTGAAATTTTATATATTAAAACTACATAAACTCATTTATGGCCGATGTCAGCATTTGCAAAATGTGTCATGTTCTTGGTCACATACAACATCAGACTTCATTAGCTGCGACTCTGCAACTTATTGACATGTTCAAAGCTTAATGCAACTATCCTTTGATTTGTTTATGTTTAGGCTTTGTAAATATCTCAGCTATAGCTATAATATGTACTTTTAAGACATTTTGATTAACTTTGAGCAACGTTATACCCAGTTTACAGTGCCAGAAGACAAAAATCCATCATCTGTGTAAACTCCTATTCAGAGCCGATTGTTGACTGATTCATTTCATAAACATATGAAGCCATCATCAGCGATTGTTCTTATTGACAACCAGTTGTTAGGAACCAAACCTGAGCAGTAAACGGTGCACGCAAGTTGAATTAAGGGTGATCTGGCTGTGTTTTACTGCCAACTACTGACAATAGAAGTGGAGTTTACTTTTGCTCCTGGGAAATCAAAAATATATTTAACTAAGTAAGTATGTTCTAAACATGCTGTTCAGGTCTTCAAGCAGCCCTGGCCTGGAATTATGAGAACAGTGTATGGAAACCAGCAGAGGTTTGAGACCACCTACTTCAAGAAATTTCCTGGGTATTATGTCACCGGAGATGGTAAGATAGCTGAGAAAGTTTTAAATATTTTGTTCTTGCTATAAACATGGGTTTATTTTCCTATACAGCTTAAAAGCTTTACTTTGTTGCTTCTAAAAAGTACAAATATAACAAATCACAAAGGCTTTTCCCTATATGTCCTTGAAGTTTTTCAGAAAAAAGTCGGAATAAATTCCTTTCACTGAGGTACAAGTACAAATGCCTTAATTTTAAATGTTTTGACAATAACTTATACTGGTTAACCCTAATCCTATTGTCTGGGGTTATTTTTTTCTTAGTAGAAGTTTTTCATATTAATTGTCTTGGGAGAATCCTTGAAATAATTTAAATAAAATGCTTTTTGGTATTGACTTAATTTTGCAGTTAGAGTACTGCAGTTACCTGTTGTTTGGAGGGGGTCTGCCTACTATGTTGGGCGGCTCTCCGTCAGGCTCTGTTTTCTGTGGAAGTCGCACTAAACTGAACTGTGATGCTGGCTTTGCAGGTTGCAGGAGGGACAAAGATGGCTATTTCTGGATCACTGGGAGGATTGATGACATGCTGAACGTCTCTGGTAGGCACTTGTGTGCAGTGACGTTTGATCTGTCAGTCACTGCTAGATCTCCCATATTTGTAAGAGCAATTAGTCTGTGTTGAGATTGGCTCACCGCTAGCACTGGAGCCTGCAGTTCACCATGATGTTGAGGAAGATGATGATACACATGCCTCACCCCACCCTCTAGGTCACCTGCTGAGCACAGCTGAGGTAGAGTCAGCCTTGGTGGAACATGAAGCAGTGGCAGAGGCAGCTGTGGTCAGCCATCCTCACCCTGTAAAGGGCGAGAGCCTCTACTGCTTTGTCACACTCAAGGATGGGTTTGACTACACCAGTACCTTGGAGGCCCAACTGAAGAAACAGGGTACTCAGCACTCCTCCGTGTGTGTTGGCAGAGCTCCGTTGGGATTTTGGGTGATGACTCTTTAACGGTGCTCTTGGATTCCTACACATCTACTTTTGTTCATTTACCCAATGCTTTTCTCCAAAGTGGAATACAAATTTGAGAAAACAAAACTGTGTTTCATCAACAGACTGACAGATACACACTTAGTCTTTATCACTGTTTACCACCATTTCTTGGCAGTGCATGTTAAATGAGGAGTTGTGTATAAAGTTAAGCGGGAGATGGGAACAGATGAAGTAGTGAACGTTCATAGATAAGAGAAGTGCATGTGAATGAGATGTTTTAAGACCTTTTCTGAATGTTGAGATGGATTCAGCAGTTCTGAAGGAGCTCATTCCACCACTGTGGATCTAAAATGGAGAAATATTTGGCTTTTTGGACCTGTTGTGCTTGGGACCACCAAGAAACCAAATTTGGAAGTGGGTAGCAAGAGATCAAGTCCTGCACATTTCAGGGAGCAGATCTCTTGATGGGTTTTAACCTTTGTAGGCTGTAACCTATAAAGGGAGAAAATGGAGAGGAACGACATAAAGTCAGAAGTACAGTACAAGCTCTTAATGTGTTGCTGAACATTTTTGTCAGCAAATCCTTGTCCGTCTAAACTGTTACCATCACTGTAGACATTGCTATTTATTTAATGTTACTTTGTAAAATTTGCCTTAAGGGTGAATGAAATTTTACATCTAAATGAGCATCCGGTAGGGAAAACCCATCCAAAGCACTTTCTCTCCTGCTTGTCTTTACAGTGAGAGAGAAAATTGGTGCCATCGCCACTCCAGACTACATGCAGAATGCTCCTGGGCTTCCAAAAACCAGATCAGGTGAGTCTTGTCAGCGCTACTTTCATTTACTCAGCCCCTGTGTGTGCAGAAGCATCGAACCGTCCCTTAAAGGCCCATATGCCGACTGTATAGACTGAGTGTTTTCCAGTAACACCAAATGCATTACAGCCTCCTCAATGGCCTGTGCTACACTCAGGATATAATATAAATGTGTATACACACACACACACACACACACACACACACACGGAGACTGTTGCGTGGCCCAAATGCCACCAAAATGGAAATGTGACCAGTGGGTTCTTCACCCTTGTAACTCCAAGAATAAGCAAAGGCGTTTGTCACGTCTTCTCGATCGTCTGTGTGCGTTTGTGTTTGGCGCACAATGTTGGGATGACCCTCTAATCTCCCTCATCCACTCAGGGAAGATCATGCGCCGGGTCCTGCGCAAGATCGCCAGGAACGAGCGGGACCTGGGTGACGTGTCCACGCTGGCCGACTGCAGTGTCATCGAGCAGCTATTCAACAACCGCTGTAGCACTGTGTGATTCAGGGGGTCTGTGGAAGAGAAACACATCAGGCAAAACTGTACATAACCTCATACGTGTTTAAACGGTGTAGAGGATGGAAGAGCAAGGAAACATTAACATTCTCCCCCACCCCTCACTAATACCATGAGCAATTGTTGTTGGTTTTTTTTTTTTTTTTTTAATTAAGGTTGCTTTTTGTTCTAAAGCTTATTTTCATGTCCCATTTGGGGTGTTTTACATGCCTTCTCACACATCTGGTGTAATAACATTGTCTGCCTTTCTGCTTCTCCTCCATGCTGTTTTGCATTCTTACTGCCACCATGTGTCTTGTGTGTTCATAGTCTGTGTCCAGTCCTTGCTCACATCTGTTTTTTTTTTTTTTTTTTTTAAAGCATGGTGCAGAATTTAGTGGAATTTTTAAGTTTTGTCTTAATAATCCATGTTATGTAGTAATATTTTTTTAAAGGGTTTGAAAATATTAGTTTTAACTTCTTTATTTCTATAATTTACTCTTGTATGAAAGAGTAGCAGGGCTCTCTACCTGTTGATTTTGACTTGTTTCTTTTGATATTACATTTTTTAACCTTCTACAGTGAAATCACATTATGGTGGACCGGTTCTGTAGTCACATGTCGTTCCTGAACTGTTTTATTCTATGCAGAATGTTTGTAATGCTTGTACTCCCAAGATGAGGCGCTGCCATTTCTTTAAGTGATTTTAATCTCAAAAGATTACATTGGTGGTCATCCTGCCTAACATTGTTCATAGTGTTAGGAATATATAGCAGTGGTAGACGTACCTCGTCCTTCAGAAAGACAGCTTTTCCTCCACGATTTTTCTTATAATGGGTGTAATATTGAAGACTTTGTGTAAGATTAGGGGTTCAAGCTTTAAACACTTATAGCATTTGAAGTATAAACATTTTTGAATTTCACATTTGTAAAAAACATATACACTACATTGTGTATCAGGCTTTATAAATTCATCATCCTGACCACTTGAAGGATCAGCTGGACGGTTATGATGGTGTTTCAGCGTATTACAGTAAATAATCCAGGCAATAATTTTTAACACATCTGCAGTTTTGTGTTATTTTGTATGTCGGCTCTCCGGTGGAAAAATGACGTCATTGTCTGAAATAAATTTTTAGTTTGATTAGGTACATGGAATTCTTTGGCTCTGTAGAAATCTTTGAGGTGTACTTCATGAAGTAAAAAGTTTTCTAATTCCAAATCTAATTCCCCTTTTTGTGTTTGTGTGTGTGTGTGTGTGTGTGTGTGTGTGTGTGTGTGTGTGTGCGGGCGCGCTATTTTTGGGTGCATTGATTATTTTTCCTCAGATTGGCTGGAACAGTTCTGTTTCTTCTTCATGTCTGTACCATGTGCTCATATGTAAAGCATGTCGCCGTTTCTGTTCCTCTTTGCACTTATTCCACATCTGCAGTTTTACTGCTCACTGATTTATTGAAGTTTTTAATCCCATGATGATTGAGTTTTTTTTTTTTTTTTTTTAAATGAATGAGCACTGAATAAAGTGACTTCAACACACTGAACATTTGAATGTTTTATATCGTGACTAAAAACTGAACCATGTAAATTTAGGAGAATGTAAGTTAATATGGAATCGTAACTACTGCTGGAAGCACTGGGAACCAACAGGGATGTGGTTTCCTCTGAAAAACTAGACCATTATGTCGTAAGGTGGTGGGGGGTCTGTAGGGTTACTAATGAAACAAAGGCATCGTGAGACTTTTTTATTTTTTTTAAAGTTCAGGAAGTTGTTGAGATTCTATGTTTGTTTGTTTAAGTTATGAATGTATTAAAATTTGATGAATTTCCTGATTACCAGCTACTTGTGTTGATGCTTGTTGAGTTTTTTGAATATTATGGCCAGCAGGTTATGAAGTGGTGCAGGTGTTGAAACCCCTCGGCCACCAGCGGTGTGACCTCTGGCCTCTGCGCCTTGCTGCGAGTAAGTGCTGAACCACACCACACGGGGGCGTTGTTGCCGAATTCGATGGCTAGGATGATTTGGAGATGCAGAGTGACTTTTCTCCAAGCTCCACCAGCACATCTTTATGCTAAGGAAGAGGCCCACTACTGTGGGTTCAGCTTCTGCATCTAGTGGTTGATCACGCAGATGCATTGTGCAGTTTTAGAGGTAATTCTTTGATATTTCAGTTATACCTTGTTTGTACATAAGAGGAAATTTAAAGTCATTCCTTGATTTATGTGTCTAATTGGTTCCTGAAATGGACACGTTATGTGAAAATACATAAATCGAGATGCTGTTTCTGTAAGTTCTTACGGGGGAGTAATAATGCTATTCAGTCCAACCTAAAAACCTCAAGTTTCACTAGAGAGGAAAAGCTCATATAAGGAAGAAGCACTTTGTTCACTGTGCTGGTTGTGTTTAAAAGGTTTCACCACTGCAAAATAACTGAACCAAAACACTTATTTACAACCAGGCTCACATACAGCCTTCTGACGAAAACAAAACCCCTAGAGCTCTGATGTATTTACTTATGTAGAAGAGCACTAAGTACTACCGTGTTCACCCATGTAACAACACCAAGTAGATCCCACCACACGAGATGAGAGTCCGTTTTTAATTTAAAAAATTTTTTTTCCCCATTTTTTGGCTGTTTTCGTTTTTTTTGGTCAGAGCCTCTTGTGTCAAGCAAGTTGGCATGGAAATTGAGAAGTGGTATTAAAAATGAAATCGCATTCTAGCACAAAGGCTGTGTGTATGTGTGTGTGTGTGTGTGTGTGTACGCTGAAGCATGACTGTGCACAGCAACATGTAGAGTGCAGTATTTTCATACTGAAACCCAGTTCACTGTGCTTGAAATTAAGCAAAACAGACTGATGACTCAAGGGTTAATGTGATGATCTTCGTGATGGATGTTTTCGCCTGATATCCGGTTTCAACAGATGCTGCATATCCGCAGATCGCACACATAATCCAGTTCAATGGTCTTTTCAATGTTGTCTCAGACAGACTGGTGGCCACAACTATCTGCTCATCCGCCCCTGGACTGTGGGAGCAGGACGTGCTCACACCAACATCCTTACACACCCACACACACAGGTGAAATGGCTCCTTTAGCCTTTTAATGCAGGACTATAGGAGGAAGAGCTTCTGTTAACATACATTTACATCTTACCTTTATCTTCACAGCTGTATTTACATTTGAATTGGTGATACAGACACAAATTTAGTGCGTTTCCATGGTGTTTTTGCACATTGCTGCCTTGTGTTGAGGATCTGCAGCAGATGCTGTTAGTGTTTTCTTTGTCTTTTTCTATTAGATCAGACCAGCGCCTTCACTCCTTCCTAGATGAAGTGTAACGTGTTCAACCCAGTCTTTCCCTCACTGTGCACCGGCTGTCAGCCGCTCCGTGTCCCAGTCAGCGTGTGTGTGACACTGGGGGAAGGGCTGGCGTGAGACTCGGGCCGCCCGGCTTGTTCTGCTGGAGCGTGACGGCAGACTGCGACGTGACCGGCTGCAGGCTTCTGCTGCACACACACAAAGGAGGCATCAGCTGTATTTGCTGTGTAGGCAAAGCCTCAAAACTACTTTAAGGCTTCTCTTAAGCCCTGTGGTCCTCACATCTCTCCGGTCATCCTGGGGAGCCTTCTCAGGAGAGTGCTGAACCAGAGAGATGGTCAACTGGTCCTTTCGTTTTTTCCGTACATCAGGTGGAGGATTTACATGGGGGCATCCAAGATCAACTGAGCTTGCTCATCATTTAAACCCCAATACTTCCCCTGGTTTCCCTAATGGCTCAACAGTTTCCAGTCTCCAGGAGAAACCACTTATATAGGTGGAAATTCAGTTTTATTTTCAGGGGAGCTGAATGAAAGAGTTGCTTATTTTGCCTCTTCTTTCCTCTCACTGATTCCTGGATCTTAACACAATTTCTTCTCTGGTTTCAAAGGTAGGTAATAAAGAAGCAGAGCCTTTTCTTGGAATGGACCAAAAGACTGAGGTGAGGCCAGAGAAGGACGAGCCTCTACGTCTACTGTGGGTCACATGTCTCTTTCCTGGTCACGACTGCCACCGTCACTAATGTAAATACCACAATCTCCATGTTCGCCGTCCTCCTCAGGATCTGCCATCGTGCTCACCACTGTCATTATGATCACCATCATCGGAACCATCAGCAACCGCAGTTGCCGCGACTCTATCTTTCCCCCCGATGGACACCAGGGCTGAGCAATTAAAGAAGGCAACAAACCATCTGTCTGCTGGCTGCTGATTTATGTTTACTGATCTATGAATGTCTAATTCCCATCCCGCAGTGAGTTTGGTTGGCCGAGGCACAGCCGAGCTGCTGTCGCCTCGATTTAAAATAACAACAAAGTTTTCCTTATTCGGTTTTCTATGCGGTAATGATACGAGTGCCTACAGCCGGGCAGGACATCCTTCCTTAAAAGTACAGTTAGGAAGATCTTCTGCCCCCTCTGAGTTTACTGAAGAGCTTCATTGTAACTACATTGTCCTACAGTGTTTAGTATAACTACCAGTGGGAATGTTAATATGTGGTTTTATTTTGCTGTTTGGTTTAAAACTCTGTTTATAAACCCCGAAGCAAATGGATTCATGTCTCTTCTATTTATGTTTTATATGGATGAATGAGGAAGAGGCCGCTAAACTCAGTACTGAGTATTGAGGAACAAATTGGATACAGGTGTGTCTGTGTAAAGAAAAGATAAATGCACTAGTCGGGGGAGTGGTGGGGACTCTTGGTCCTTCTTTAACATTTGCTGCTCTCTACATCCTTCTGAGGGTCACTCCTTTGGGCTAAAACTTCTGAAGGACCTGCTTTTCAAGCAGCTCCAGCTCCACCTGCATCTTCAGCTCGCCTGAACTCTCCTGAAGACCAAAGAGTCCTCGAGTGCCAGCGTTCACCAACATTCTCCCTGTGGAAGCACAGTGACTGAAGGTTCGTGCCTCCAGTTCCTGACTAAGAACTGGTCTCCTTCGCTGGGCCAAGCTGCCCTCCCCTTGTGTTGAGGCCCATTGTTTGCTGGCTGCCAGCACAGGTCCATTGTCTCGTCCTGCTGTGGTGTTTGCTGGGTCAGGGCCAGGGAATCTGTGCATTTTTCACTCCTGAATTATTCAGGCTCTTTCTTAAACCTTCATTTGCATGCATAACACGCAATTTTGCAGTAAAAGTACCTTTATCTTTTTTTCGTCAAGTTCTGGTGAATTACATTGACATTTATTACATTTATTAATTTAGGAAAAGCTTTCCTGCAAAGTGATCTACAACTTAGGAAAAAATAAAGTTGTCCAACAGCAGCTACAGTTACTGGAACCTTGTAAGTCCCACCATGCCGCTGTACGTCTGGTGACAGTTCTGGAAACGTCACACACATCTAGCAATTGGTGTCTTAAATAATAGAAGTAAGATGTAAACCTTTAAGGTCAAATTGATTTTTTTTTTTTGTGGCAGAAATGTCAGATATGGTCATTTGTTCCTTTGAGGTCTTGTTTCTCACTGATACTGAGACATGTGCACAGAATCTGTGTCTGAATCAACCTTGTGAGCAAATCGAGGCCAGAAGTGCTGCACCCTCCCCAGTGGCAGCGGACGTCCCTGTCACTGCTGCTGCACCGGTTATCTGGGTCAGCCATGGTGTGTGTGTGTGTGTGTGTGTGTGTGTGTGTGTGTGTGTGTGTGTGTGTGAGAGAGAGTGAGAGAAGGAGGATAAATATGTATCTTTAAGGGTCCCTGAGATAAGGAGGATCATGGTGTTCTATCATCATCCACAGCCCAACACACTGGTCCCTCTGCTTGCAGAACCCATTTATCCAAATGGATCAGATTTTGTTCCACTGCAGAAAATAGATTTATCAGTTGTGCACCACCAGCTTCCCTCGTGGGTTCACGGCCCACTTGAACGGCATTAGCTCAGCACAGGAGCGGTGCTCCGCCTGGCACAGACAGGGGTCGCAAAAGCTCTGCAGACAGATGCCTCGCATCACTCCTCTCGTGTCAGCCAGATGCTTGAAAAAACTGTTCATTTCATATGTAGTTATTATTACAAGGAGGAATTCTTCTGAACTGAACTTGAGATGATGATGATGATAATGAAGACGTGATGAAATCATTTCTTATAATGATGTAGATGTTCCAGACATCCCAAGTATAAACAGTCTTCTGTGAGGTAAAGCACAAATTTCGACGGCACGTGAACCTTATGTGTTGTTTTTGAGTTTTAGTGCTGCAGCATGGCTGTGATCATAGTGCTCTCCATCCCTCTTTCGATATCTCCCATTCCTCCCTCCATCTCTCCACATCTCCATCCCTCCTTCTCTTCCTCTCCTGCTCTCCTTCTCTCCATACCTCCATTTCTCCATCTCTCCCTCTCTCCATTGCTATCCGTCTCTCAATCTCTCCCTCCCCATCTCTCCAGCCCCATTTCTCCCTCTCTCTCTCTCTCTCTCTCTCTCTCCCACCCCATCTATCTCTCCATCTGCCCCTCTCCCTCTCTCCATCTCTCCCTCCCTGTTCCTCTCACTTCCCCAGCCAAGCCGCTCCCAGCGTTCCACTCAGTGAATGCCAGGCTCTTGGGTTGCCATGGCAACACTGACAGGCCCGTACAGCTGGTTGCTGGGTGAGCTTCTCCGCCCCTATTGAGCGCAGCGCTGAAGCGAAAGAAGGATGAAAGGGACAACCGTTCCGGCGGTTCAGTGGTGTGCATCAGACACGCTTCTGATCTGAATGAGCACCACACCACCGTCCATCAACACTTAAGTATTCGTTGTCAGTCCAGTCCGACTGTCCGGTGCAGATGGTGTCAACACGATGCCGAGGTTCCAAAAAAATCAGTGCAAAACCCACAGACTCCACAGCCTTTGAAAGGAGCCATTAGAAAGAAGGTTCTTTCAGCCTGGAGGTGCACTGCGCACGTGAGCCAAAGCTTAGTCGCGTCTCCCGGCTGCGCAGATCCGCCATCCTCCAGATAGATACCTTACCTCTTCCAACTCAATCCTGAGCCATATGGGGCTGGAAAGGGCCCCCGCTGTAGCTTCATATTCAATTTCCTGCTCAGCTCCATTTTTAGCAGCTTTACATGCCAATACAGTTCTACCCAGTACAATATAAGTGTTTATATGTCTCCAAGGCCCCGTGTTCATCTTATTTCATGCTGAGTGAGTTTCTTTTGCTGAAAGATGCAATATTAGATTTGCAGTGATTCTGTGCTACAACTGAGTCCTGGACAGGGCAGCAGATACTGCACTATTGCAGCATATGAATGCAGATGGTTGTGGAATTGATTTCTGGAGAGGGCAGAATTAATGAGTTCGGTGTTTAACGTAATGGTTTTGACAGAGCATGTATAGCATATTATCTCAGCAGTGATTTATCAGGACTGTTTATTGGCCCCGGTTCAGCAGAGGGCTTTGGGAAGGATAAACATGGCAGTGGCCGCACGTGCTGTAAGGTGCAGTGGCGTTTGGCACAGCCTCACTCTTCCTGGGCCCACAGTGGAGAATTTCACTCCCCTCTTGGTTTTTGCCCTCCTCCCGCGACACGCACAAAGGCCATATTCTCTTCAGGAATTCCAGGTGAGAGTGCGCTTGGCAGAGAACGGCCTCCTCCACACAAAGCCCTTGTCAGAAACTTTGTGCATCACACAGCAGAAAAGGGCCTCTGCAGGGACTTGCTGAGGATGACAACGTGGAGATTTTGGTTACTGCGGATCTTGCCAAACTCCCAAAATGGCAGTGAGCTGCTGGAGCAGATTCGCAGCACCGAGAAGCTTCTCTGGTCAAGGTCTAACACTGAAGCTGTTCACACGCAGCAGGTGGCACAGCGGTCGCTCTGCTGTCTCTGGGCTTTGAGGCTGAATCCTCCAATCCAACCCTAAGCAGGTCCAGCAAGAATTACACTGTTGTGGAAAAGGATAAATGAGTGTCAGCTGCTTTGAAGAAAAGTGCTAAATAAACTGTTGACTCACTACAAATACACTTTGATATAATCTTCAACTTGTAAACATGTTAACTGGGTCATGAAGTCATTTCTGGAGAAAAATCGACAGCCTTTCATCTTTATATCTTGGGAAATGGTGCCCGTGTAAAACTGGTATCCATAGAACTTTATAGCTTAACGCAAGAGATCAGAAGTCGTGCAGTGGACACTTTCCACCCAGAAGAGCAGAAATGAGTTCCTGCTCCTGCTGTCGTACCCAAGATCAAGAAACTTTCCCAGTTTAAATATCCACACTCCAGGGTGAACTGTGAGTAAGTCGGGATGCTGACATAATATTATAAGCTGCCGTGGGCAAAGGTGTTGGCTAAGTAGTCAGTAGCAGCGAAGCCTTTGTTCTGCAGAACTGTGTTTGTTAGTAATCTGCTCCGTTCTGGTTTTTCCCACTTAATCCCACGAGGCTGGGCCAGTGGCCCCGTGAAGAAGCGGTGGGGGTCCTTATTAAAATAAAGGTGCAGAGTTACACCTGCCGGATGGATTTTTGTATTTTTGTCGAATTGCTTTACACAGCAGATTCCTGTTATTTGAGAGGAGAAGGCAGAATGTACAGTGAATGTTCTGCTTCTTCCTGACTCTTGCTTTCCTCCAGATGAGGCCTTCTGTGCCCTCAGCTGTTTGTCAGCTATTTGATTTAAGAGCCACAGATTAAACCTGTTTTGCGCTGCAGTAAAAGCTTCTCCCTCCATGTCCATGTATGGCCAACTGCCATGTGCAATCGGTCCCCTGAATGTAAACTCACCTCCTGGTGCTACTGTCATTAATCTCTGTGGGGCTGTCATGTGCAACCCTGGTCCCCCCTTCACTGTCCTGCAGAGCCACAACAAAGCAGGTTGTGGAAGGTGTGTGTGTGTGTGTGTGTGTGTGTGTGTGTGTGTGTGTGTGTGTGTGTGTGTGTGTGTGTGTGTGTGTGTGTGCCTTTTGACTAAAGGCAAGCAAAAATGGTGCCATCTCATCCCCTGTGAAAACATGAGCTCCTCTCCTTCAACCACAGTCACTCTGTGCATCAAGCTGAGTTTCACCACATTCTCCTTCTGCAGTTTCTTTCTCAGACAGACGCTGCCCAGATGTACAGAGCTTTGCTCCTCTGTTGTTACAGCAAACACCATGCTTCTCACAGAGGAGCGGATCACTGCAGGGCTCTGCTTGTACCTGTGGGGGGCCTTGGGGTCGTGACATTTAAATGAGTTTGTATCACGACTGGCGATGAGCTCCTGTCCTCCTGCCCGCTTTCCTATCACCACCATCTTCTTCTGACAGGATTTACCGAAGGCACTGTTTGTTAGTATTGAGGTGGTGGGTCTCCCACAACGCACTGCTGTATGTTTGGAAAAAGCCCTGTTTCTGCTGTATATCCCCCTGTTTACAGCCTCCTGGAGAATATCTCATTTTTACCCCAGAATCCAGTTTAAGTTCAGAGCTCCTCATACAATGTTTTTAGCCTAACCATGTACCCCGTCTCCTCTTAAAACCAGTTTTTCTAACAAAAAAATTCCAAAACTATAGTTTTTTGGTGAGGATTAAAATGTAAACAATATATCATGAACAAATTGCTGGTCTGCATTACCATAGAGCTCTTTTTTTGGTTTCATCAGGACATTTTCCCAGAAGGATTGATGGTTTTAGGTAGGTTTGGGAAAATATCAGTTGTGCCTTTTTATGTTTGTCTTTCAAGAGTGAGGTCCTGCTTGGCCTTCACCCTAAAGCCCTTCTGGGTTTGTGTGCAGGCTGAAAGCAGCACTCCAGATCACTCCAGATCACTGCAGGTCAGCTTTAAGCTTTTTGGATGTTTCCTTTTCTGTCTTTAATGTGACCTTGCAACCAACAAAATTCAAAGGGAAAAACTCATTCACTTGCAGCAAACTAAATTTCATGCAAAAAAACAGCTCTTTTCAGCTGCTCTGATTTTCACTTTTGAACACTTGAAATTGAATTGTTCTTATAAATGACCACAGAAGTTGTAATTTTCCAAAAAGCGTAATGTTGCTGACAGAAGTGTCATTTCCAGCGAGGACCAAACAATGGTGTGGCGTCACGTGGTCCGCCAAGCTGACCGCTTCATAAACCAGCGTTTCTGTGCAAAAAAATCATATTTAATACCAAGATTCCCCCTGCAGAGCAGAGGAAGGCGGCAGCCAGGCAGGGTTCGACGTGTCTGAATGTTTTATGGAACCGTGGAGCGGATTGCCTTTGCACACTGGCTCTGATCCAGAGTGGCTCCCCTCACAGTCCACTCCACTCCGGTATATTCCAGGCCATTCTTTCCATGCTGCCGGCAATTATTCACATCAAGAGGCAATAAAATCCCCATTATTTTCTCACCAGCTCCAAGCCTATGTTCATCTTTATGAAACCTTTATCAGGAAGCCTCCTGTTTATTAAAATGCCTATTCTGCTACACATTTGCTCAGCTGCTGATATGAGTTAAACTGTAAAAATCAGGCTGACGTTGGTGAGACGCAGGCTTCGTGTGTGGAGTTTTTGACAGACAGTTTGTTTGTCTTTTGTGTGATTCGGGATGTTCGCTGCAGTTTGAACACATCTGCAGGGAGCTTTACATGTGACGTTGATAGTGCCTGATTTTGACAGTTATGCGTGGTCTTGAGTGGCGTGTGGAGGGTTGGGGTCCCGGGGCAGAGGGCATCTGTAGGAAGAGACAGCAGATCAGCTGCTTGTTGCTGCAGTACAATCCACCCCCACTTGAGGAAACTATTTCTATTAAATTGACAACAGCTGTACTGCGCAAACGCTCAACCCATCAACCCAGGGACACGATTTCTCTCTCGTTTCCACTCGACATGCCCACAGAGAGTCAGTGTTTCCCTGCACCACGGAGGGTTAACAGTGCTGCTGGCAGCCGGTGCGGAGTTACTGTCCCATATTGAGCCCCCTCTCTCACGGCTGGGCTGGGCTGATGGGCAACTGAGGGACTGAGGCCAACAGACCAAGGTCAATTCGCAGCTTAACAAAGCGATTAACACTATTTATCCAGGTGGCATTTTTAACTACAAGTCAGTGGTGTTGTGCAAAACCCAGCCATGTCATGTGTTCTGTAACAAAACCCCAAAATTTATTAAAGGTTTGGTTGTATGAGGCTCCATGCACGCAGTGTCTGTTCTTGCCGGTCTACTAAAATGGCTTATTGTATCACTGTAGGCTTGTTAGAATAAACTTTTGTCAGCACTTGGTCACCTTCACTTATGTGTCACTTGGTTTATAATTTCATGTCAAATTCATTGAGGGTGGGAGGTACCACATTTTGCACGTGAAGGTTGGAAAAACAAAAGCCATGTATAAACCACAGATAGACAAACAAATGCAGCGCGAGCTCTGAGAGGGAGATTGCTAACCATGCTCATGTAGGTAGATTCCTGGGGGCCAGAGTCTGACCTGGGAGTTTAAAAAAATCACTGTCTGAGTGTGTCGTGAGCCGGCAGGGCAGCCTGGGCAGTGAGAAGTTTTCGTCCCAATTACCCCGTCTCAGTTTGGTGACAAGAAAGCAAAATGTTGACAAAGATGCAGCGTTGCACCATCTGTCATGCTGGAGAATGAATTCCCACAAGAACGGTTGCCAGCAAAACTGGAGCAGTCATATCCAACAGAATGCAAGTTGTCCCCCCTGAAAGAGCCCCGACTGCCTTTCTGTTTTAAGTCGCACTGTGCTTAATATTTTGCTCCTGTATTTGAGCAAAACACTTGTGATCTATGCAAAAGGTGCATTGTATTCTGTTTTTGTGCCTTGGCGGGGTCCCACTGTCTATTTACACTCTGCACAAACTGCCGCTTTTCCACTGCAAATGTAATGTGCAATTTTCGTATTTCAGGATGTTCACCATTTTGGGACAGAAATGTCATTTTCTCCTCCAAGGCTCGCATACCCACCACTGTGATCACAGGGTTCTGAACGGAATCCCACCTCTGCCTGAGACTGAATTGCGCAGTTAGTTCCCCCATGTGAGGAGAAGCACATTGAAATGTGACGATGGCCTCATCTGACCCCACCACCCGCACGGTAACATCGTCCAGTCGGATCCTGCGCCTCCCAGCATGGTGCTGACAGGCTCGGCGGGAGGCGGCGGCCTGCTTTCCCAGCATCCTCCTCTCCAGTTTATCTTTCATGCCCTTCTGAAGGTGTTTGTAGGGGGTGAAGTTTCCATTCCCAGCTGTGGCTAAAATAACATCTCTTCTCCATAAGGTTATCTGATGCGAAAAAGATTTGGCCTAAAATATTCAAAATAATGTGTGTTACTCTGTACCAACTGAAAGACACATGTATGCCAGTCGGGTTAAATGGCTTTTAATCGTGGATGGTCCACACTGCAGACTGTAAAACTGTACTTTCTGGCTTATTACTATTTTAAATATGTTTATTGGCTGACCGGCTTTCATTTTTTTTTTTTTTTTTTGACGGGGGCACTGTAACAGGTCTTGTTTATATTTTGGATTTGCTTTTTGTCTGTCTATCTGTCCATCTGTCTCCCGCTCTTTCTATCTTTCTTTCCTTCCCTTTTCTCTGTCCCTCTCTCTTTGTCCCTTTCAAACTCTCTTTGTTTCTCTCTGTCTCTTTCCATCTTTCTCTCTTCCTCCCTTTCTGTCTTTCTGCCTCTCCCTATCTCTGTCTGTCTCTCCCCCCTCTGTCTTTCTGACAGTCCGACAGACTGAATGAGGTTATCACTGTTTACAGTAAAACCAGTTTTCCAGTTAATTCACCCCTTGAAATGCCATTATAATTATAGATATTATAGGTAATACAGTAAAATGGAACTGGGTTGTCTGTCTGCTTGTTATCGTGCTGAAGTCTTAAGGGTGTGTAACACTCGGGGGTTTTTGAGGACCTGTGTGTGTTTTTCCGGGTTTTACAACAAGGGCCCTTGACTGTCATATTCAGATTTCCCTCTAGATGGATGACGGAGCCAACGAATCCTGTTTTATGGGGTGAAGTTCTGGTCGGACGTGCATCTCTCATGGCCACTTTACACCCTGTTTTCCTTCAGGACTCCGGTCACCTGTGGCTGCTTTGCAGCTCAGGTAGCTGCTGTTTCTCAGTGTCTGCTTTTGTGATCCAGCGTTGCTGCTGCGCTGCGGTGAGATCGGCCTGTTTAGCGCTCCTTCCCATCTCACAACTGCGCATTCCATTTTCCCCGGCAAAACAACAACCATTTACAGTTAAAACAAAAAGGACAAACGCAGTGCAAATAGCTGCAGATTTTTCCCCTGAAAGACCGACTGTTGCTCACCTACAAACTGAACGCTTGATGATGAATCTTTAGTTCATTCTCTTGAATGAAGCTCTCAGCCAAATGCACATCTTTTTGTTAAACTGAGATGGCTTTATGATAAATTGTTAGGGATCATAACTGTGTTTAATTTTTATTTCTAACTTAATGCGCCGTGTAGATCAGGCACAGCAGTTGGTGAGAAAGGCGCCTGGTGAAGTCGCGGAGCCGTGGAGCTGAGCATCCGCAGCTGTCTGGCCTGTTCACACCTTACAGGGAGCACGTTAACCTTCTACTTCCATCCCCATAGCAACCGGCAGTTTGGGGTTTCTAGACGATTCTCCAGAGGGGTCGCAAACGACGGAGAATGCTGGGAAACGTCTACCCGAGGCCGACTCCCGGGAGCCATTGAGTGGCTGTTGCCATGGTGAGAGGTGGGTGAAGTCACTTTGTTTTTGTTATTATGATATTGTGCTCTATTTTTTAGTCAAGTGTAAACTAAAAAAAAATAGTAATTATTCTGCAAAAATGCTGTAGATTACAGCCATCTAATTACTAACTTATATTAGGATTCGAAACCTTTAAAAAAGCTGCAGTGACTGCAGGGTATTTTTACTGATATTTAAGTGTCCCAAACAACTCAGAAAATATATCTGACAAAAAGAACTTAACTCATTTCCCATCCAGTGTATATCCAACCCTCACCCTCCCTTAGGACACGTGGTCAGGAATGATGGATGGATAGAGAGAACAATTACAAGTACTATCGCGCTGGACATTTTTTAATCTGTCAAACGTGTTTTGATTTTGTTCATCTTTCATCTTGAAGCAGAAGAGATTTCTCGACGTGTATCTGTGGTGCCCATTGTTTGTCTCATGGTATATTTAGACTTATTTGCACCTCACTTTTGCAGATTCACACAATGGAATTAAGTCTGAATAAATTCAGTAAATAGTGAAAGTCATCAGTTTTTTCCTTTTTTTTTTTTTTTTTTTTTTTTTTTTTTTTTTT